>CALSBZ010046939.1:2160491-2173125 GCA_943591055.1 Gobionotothen gibberifrons
CACACACACACGTACAAAGAGACTGAAGGAATAGATGTGATAAAAAATGGTCCAAACAGCTTGAAGACAGATGTTTTTCATTGCAGTCAAATAATTGTCTTAGGAACAAAATAAAAATGGACAGCCTAAGTAGTTGATGCCACCAGTAAGTGGGCTTTCCATCTCTCATTTCTTAAGTACATGTACACACACACACACACACACACACACACACACACACACACACACACACACACACACACACACACTGGCACTAAACTGGCACTAACATCGTCCTAATTAATTCATGCATGTTGACTAATATAAAAAGAGTGAGCGGGCTGCACTTTTTCACTTGGTTTTACTCATGCACATGCGAACGCTCCACATTTGACTATTAAAGCAGATTCCACTGTATTCAAAAGCATTTCACATAGAATGTTCTTTAACTGAATGAACATTCGGCGGCTCTATTTGTTCAGCAGCCGGCGTCTGGGAACTTGGGAATAATGATCTTGGGAATGTTTGTTCACTTTGCCCACAGCGCCCTCATTACTGCTTTGGGGAGTCAATTGCTTCATCTTTGAAGATAGGGACATTTAGCGATATATTATTAATACATATTGTTTCATTTGGATCCTTACGGGTTACTGAACAGACCAAAACTCACTCTGACGCATTCTGCTGACCTGCAGCCTTTTCACTGAATGAAATCCAGCAGCCTCAATGGAGGTGTTCTCACAGTGCCTCACATGAGGGTGGGGGCTCAGCATGACTATACAGTAGGTGTGAAGAGGCGCTGCTTTAGATCTGATGAAAGACAGGAGGGATTATATGTCTTTTATTTTGCGACCCCCTGAACACGGATATGTTAATACTATAATCATGAGAGAAGTAAGACATTTCTATATCACATTCTGAGCTCAGGCTTCTGTTCATTATTATTTTTATGGTCAGGGGTCGCATTTTAAGTGGGCCGTGTTTGCACATAAAGCGATACAGAATCACAAAGGCAGACAGCGACTGAAAGCAACGCTGTTATTGTGGAAGCTTTTAAATGACAGAAAGAAAGTGGTGGTGGTCTGATGCAAGGTATAATTGAATGTTATTGCACCAACAAAAAAAAAGCTGCATTGTGATTCAAAAATTCTCTCTTTTTCTATCAGGGACAGCTCATGAAATGTTTTCTAAATTGCAGGACGTATTTTGATGTTTTCTTATTGGCAACAAAATACAATATGTTAGCAGCCTCATTACATCAAATGAGGACGGTTAAAATCAGCAGGGGATAAGTAAATGTGATCAATATCAGTGTCTTCACTGTTACCTCACTGATAGTAATGAGGTGTCTGAGGCTGCTCCTCATCTAAAATTTAACTCAGCTCAACTTCTCCCTGTCGCAAGAATCACTCCTTCAGCTGACACATCCTTCTCTGTTGCATCACGTCTCTGAGTACTCATTTGAAATGAATGAGGGCCGACCACTTTGTCTCTTGTTGCTTTTTGTCATAGCTCAGAGGAGGTGACATGTTTGCTCAAGCTACTAGCAATGTAGCTTAAACTATTTAATTTCATGTTTTTACTGCATGGTTAAACGACTGCTAGTGAGCTTGATTTCAAGCTCCTCTCAAAAAGAAACCTTCTTCATCTTCCCTCATGTTTTTCTCTGCCATGACTATTATTAATGAGCGGGTATATCATTATAATAGAAGGGGACAGGCAGAGGTGGTTGAAACGTACACGATGCAAAGCTAATTGGCAGGTCATGATGTATAATCGCGATGAGTCTTGATTAAAATGAATGAATTTGCCCCTCCTGATAACATGTTACCAGTTTAACCAAGCAAACATGCTGATCAATTAAACATCAAGAACACACGCACACTTATTCCACTGACTATATTTTCCCATCTCAACTTTTCACCGGTAAGGTCCATGTGGGATTTCCTTGTGTATCGAGGTCCAGTTTTTATATATTATGCACATAACATTGCCTTTACTTCGAGAATAATTCATGCAGAATTAGGAAGTCATAATGTCTGCAAGGACTATGCAGGTGAGATTGAGTGTGGAAGGTTTTAATATGTAGTTTTGGTTCACATTTTGACACATTTTTGGTGTGAATATTGCATTGTACAACAATAGTAATGAATACAAATCAGTATCAAAGCTTACAGGTTATTTGTTAATATGTAGTTGTCTTTTGGTATACAAATTGGCTGATTTGAAAGGCAATCACTGAAAAAAAGCACCACACTTGTTTTGAAATTGTGTTAAATAGTTACAGTACTCCACTGTTGAATCTCTTGTTGTTTTTGAGAACATTTGAATAACAGTGCATGTGGGTAAATGGGCTGTATGGTATCTTATTGGTCTACTAAAGATGCTCTTTAAAAGCAGCAATGTGCCAAATTCAGAAATCATTAAAATTGCTACTGAAGTACATGACACATCCAGCCTTCCAGCTTGTTTATCCCACTTGAACTGGATTGATTTATTGGTGATCGGAAGGGCAGCTAAGACACAGGCGACAAAACAAATTAACATCTCCAAGGTCATGCAGATTTCAATGTCAGCTAACGTCACGTTAGATTAATCTATGTGATGCTAGAAAGCTCAGCTTGATGTCAGTATCAGATTTCAAGTTTGCTTTCAACCTCTCGCCTTTTTGAAACTAAATGCCTCAAAATGCCATCCACAGGGCAAAATAAAGGAAGGGATTTAACTCAAGTGGCAGGACTTCTGTCATAAAACGGTGAAAGAGAAGAATGAGAGCCAATAAACCTTCACGTTTGATATAATCAGAAATTAACCTTCGGGGTGGAAAGACTGAGCCAAGTGAAGGGAGAAACAGAGAGAGAAAAGAGAGGCAGGGAGACAAATGCTGAGAGAGTTGGCAGGCCTGTAGGGCTGTAATTCAGGGAGAAGACCACATTAATATTTAGAGGAGCTCTCAGGTAAAACAAAATGAGCAGAGCAGGCCCAGCTTGACAGGAGGGGACGGCAACAGTCAGGCATAAAGATCCGCTGGGTGTGCCACCGTCTCACACACACAGAACTTCAAGGTTTTATGGTAGAAAAACATTTGTGTTAGGGAAGTACATTTGCATAACATTCTTGTTTCATTAACAGTTACTGGGCTGAGCATAAGACAGGTAGAGGTCCATTCAAATGGAGTCATCACAGGCATACGATTTTGAACATGATCTGAAACAGACCCCTGTAGAACCTAGCTGAACCCAACGTGCATGAATCCAGTAAACAAAACACAATCAATAAACACAAACAGTCAAAACAGATTCTAAATAAAAGAATAATTCAGTTTTGAGTGAAATCTATAACATTTTGTAGTATTTCTTATTATATGAGGAGTTCTTTTCCAAAACGCTATATATCCATTTTTAATAGTTTTCAGGAAAATTACATTTTTTACCTAGACCCACACATTTAGTTAATATTAAATTTATATATATATATATAGGATATATAGCGATTTGGCATGAAACGTTGATAGAGCAGTGAATAGGTTCAGTACACAGCAAAATGGCACAACAAACTCAATTTTCAATTTGGCTTTTATAGCGTTTTGGAAAAGAACTCCTCATATATTATCTTTATATTGCTTGTCGGTCAATACCACGCCTATAGGTAAACTACCAACAACTGGAGCACACATAAAAACGTTTTATTTAGTTCCAATATCTCCTACACAACTTTAGATGAGAACAAATACCAACAAAACGAGTGAGAAAGTTAGCCTCAGTTGTACACTGTTTTTTGTGCTAACTGATGAATCTAAGCAAGCTAACGTGCTAAACTTATATGAAGACCATAGTAATAACTTCCTGTTAGGTACCCTAGTAGCGTACTCCTGTGTGGTTACTGTGGAGGAAACTTCTGTGTAGCAATGCAGTGGGAGTCACC
This sequence comes from Gobionotothen gibberifrons, assembly GCA_943591055.1. Lineage (NCBI taxonomy): Eukaryota > Metazoa > Chordata > Actinopteri > Perciformes > Nototheniidae > Gobionotothen > Gobionotothen gibberifrons. Next base: position 2,164,395 of record CALSBZ010046939.1, read on the forward strand.
GACTCATGAAGGAGACACGAGGAGAGCTGGAGTTCTGATGTCAAACACTGATATTTAATACAAGTATCGGCCGGAGAAATTCACATAACAAGTCACAGCAATCAGAGGTTCTGACTGCACGGGTGGGTTGCCAGGTCAATTCTGATCAGCCTCTGTCTTGGTAGACCATTTAACTAATTTACAGAGAGTCATAATCAACATATTGGGGATGGGCCTTGATACCTGGAGTCTCTGACCCCCCTGCTGTGCTTTGAAGCCAGCGTTCTCAGAGTTTTATAACTCCAACTTCCACCAGATCAAGTCGTAAAACGTATTGTATCAACATGTAGCTGCATTATCACGTTCCTTATGGGAGATAAGGATCAGGGCTGATCGTAAATGTCAACACACAGGAAAGGGTCAAATTCTTGGAGTGAAGACAGAATTATTCCCTCACAGTTACTAGTGGTAACTATGTACCACCTCCAAGCTGTTCAAGAGACTACTTCTTAGCTATCCCCTCAGATAGATGCTAAGCTAATCAAAGACCAAGCTGGTTTCAGATGTGGTAAATCATGCACATGCCAACTGCTGAACCTCACCCAACACATCGAAGACCGGATGTTCTACGTCACACTCAACAACAGGAAAAGTCGATGGTTCCACCAGACCAATGGGCTACCGCAGGGCAGGGTCTTGGCCCCTCTCCTCTTCAATATCTACACCACCGACAAGCCCCAACCGGAAGGATGCAGCAGGTTTATTAATGCAGATACCCTAGCCATGGTAACAGAGCAACACACCTTCCCAGAAATGGAGTCAACCCTGGAACGACGCCTCTCAGATATGTAAGCGTACTATCTTAAGAACCACCTGCGCCCAAACCCTGGAAAACTAAAATCTGTAGCTTCCATCTCAAAAACAGAGAGGCTAAACGGGAGCTCGACGTAACCTGAGATGGTATAAAGCTTTAAAAATCACCAGCACCAGGTCTATCTGGGAGTAACCTTAGATCGTACCATTAGTTAACAAAAACACCAGGTCTCCACCAGGAACAACCTCCTACAACAACTAACAAACTCAAAGTGGGGGGCCCACCCAAGTTCACTGCTTACATCGGCACTAGCCCTGTGCTTCTCTTGCCCAGTATGGAGCAGATCCAGTCAAGCCCGTAAACTAGACCCTATCCTCAACGAGACATGCAGGATTGTGACTGGGTGTATTAAAACAACCCCCGTACACTGCCTTTATGCCCTATCTGGCATCGCCCCTCCCTGATATCCGCAGAGCAATCATCACAAAAACCGAGTGCACAAAGCAGGCCAAAGACAACAGGCACCAACTTCATGAGCACTCTGCTGCCCAGAAACGCCTTCAATCCAGGAGCAGTTTTCTGGACCCCACTGAAGTACTGGAGACCACCCCACCTGATGCCAGGACTAGTGAATGGCAGAACCAGTGGAACAGCCTTGGCAGCCATCCCAATGGATGGAGAGAGGCCTCACCCCAGACGAATGTCTCGCTACTGGCTACGACCAAAATTGGGCTGTCTGGAAAACAATAAACTGCCTTGCGAGTCGGAGAAGGACGTTCATGAAGAAATGGAAAACAACCAGAGGTGGGGGACTCGAGTCACATGACTTGATTCGAGTCAGACTCGAGTCGCATATTTTTGGACTTGAGACTTGCTTGACTAACATTGATAAAAGACTTGACTTGACTTTGACTTCGTATTCATGATGACAGATGACTCGAAAGGACTTTACTTTTTAAAATGAAATATTTATTTGCATTTGTTTTTGTATTTTACGGAGCCCCTAAAGGGCAACGGAAAAAATAAAGATACTGTATCTCGTTCGCACGAGAAAGTTACCGGAGCGCTAAGTAGGAAGTGGAGCACACAGGAGACAACCGTTTCATTGCAGACTGTAATGTTTATGTTGGGAAATGGCAGTGCATACATTATTTTAGATATATTTACTTGAGACTTGCTCATGACTTGCACATGTATGACTTACTCCCCCCTCTGAAAACAACAACTTCCGATATGTGTGTGTGGCGAATCACAAACAATGGAGCACATCATGAGTTGCAGCCAAGCTCCACAATGTACCTGACATTGCCTGGACGAACCAAATGCCGCTGCGATCGCCTGCACTAACCACTGGAAATACGTATAAAAGAAGGCTGGATACGAGGAAGAAAAAGCCCTAGTAGCTATATTAGACGCATAGATTGATATTGGCTCTAAACCTTTGTTGCATGTGCCTCCCCTTATTCCCCCATGTCCAGTTTGCCTTTTTACTGTCAGCTTTCCAATGAAGAAAACATATCAGCATGACATTCCCATTAAGATAAAATGGTTGACATAAATTGTCTTGCTGTAAAGATTTCCATATTTTGAAATGATTCTTACACACCACATGAACAGAGCAGATACAGAAACCACTTTGATCCACCTGAGTATTAGACATGTGTATACATGGACCCCAGACCCAAGGCAATAGAACTGGAGCTGATAGACTAAATAGCATTTGGTTCTGGTCTTGGCATACACCGAGTTCACCCGTAAAGACCATTAGAGAACATACGATACGAAGTCCTTTGGGGGATAAAATAGTTTAAAAAAAAGAAGATTGCTGAGCAGCTGAGCAGAGAGCATGTGTCGGATGAGGAGAAACAGTGACAGAGAGGAAAACAGGGAAAGAGTAGACATTGAGCTAGGCATGATGAGCATGCATGATAGAGTAGCACATGAAATGTCATGAAGGCTTTGATCATGGACACCAATAAAGCTCGGCAAGGGCAGTGTGATAATCGTGTTAAGCCTCTCCTATGCCAGGGTCAAAGTAATGAGGGGCTTGAAGGAGAGAGAGAGTGTCCGAGGGGAGACACATCTTCAGGCCCTTCAGCGCTGTTTGCACGTAATAAGGTTGCTAAGAGTTCAGCGCTAATTAACCACCATGTATGATTAGAATTCCATAATATCTTTGAAAAGGGCATGATACTCTCCTTCACATAGTAATATGATCAACAGACAGGCTTTTGCTGCACATTGGGACTGCTAAAAACATTCACAAATTCCCTGACTAATGCAATAAAATGAGGCAGAAATAGAAGCCAGATTGCAGTTTGCAAAGAAGAAAATATTCGATATGATGCTATATATACTCTCAGGAAACAAGAGCTTCCCATAGAGGGAGCAACCACTTTCAAAAATTACAGTAGCAGTTGGGTGAGAAAAGTGAGAGTCACCCTTGCCTCACCCCTTATTTCGAGTCTTACTCAGAGTGCAGTAGCACAAAACAGGCATGCCATCCTGCAGTGATACGTGCTTATCTCAGAGGAGTCTAGACTGTGTTAGAAATTATGAATTATTCAACTACATTGTTCTGTTGTCTAATGTCTGACCAGGCAGGAACAATGTGGCACTGCTATATACAAAGTACTGAAAAAGTGTCATTATCTTTTAATTTAAGCCACTTAAGAAAACCCGCATTTATAATGACTTGAATTATGACGAGGCACCAAATGAAAAGGGACTTGTGTGGGTCTTTTGCATAATGATTTTCCTGCCAGTGTCATTAGGAGATCTGTTCAATCATCCCTTAGTCCAACTTCCAATCAGGCCATCTGTGCTCGCTCAAAATGCCTTTATGAGAAGACTCTGCTCATACATTTTAATATCTTCAGGCAAATAAAATCTTCACATTTCAAAGAGTCTTTTTCCTAGCTTGAGCCAAACCAGATATCGGCGGCAGCACAAGTAGAAGGAAGAGAGGTGCAGGAATTCACCTGCACGCTGGGGATGAGAGGCATCGAATAAAGTACCCAGGCCTTGTGGAGAGGGCTAAAAGAACTGCTCTGGTGCTCATACATACCGAAATTACTGGCAGAATTGCAGCAAATTGCAGCTATCTCCACTCCAGCAGTGCAATCTAGTGCAGATGGAGTGTCTGCCAGGGTACAGCCACACCAATCAGAGGCAACAAACCCTCCTGAAGGAAGCAGAGGCCGGGCCCGGGGCTAAGGCATCATCGTGTCAGCATCAGCGCTGATTGGCAAGACCTCAGCTGGCCGACCGACTGGATCCCCGGACGGCTAGCCCGTGTGTCGGATTGACAGAGGAGGAATCACACTGCTGAATAATTGATCGGATATGAATGCAGTATTGGAGGAGCTTTAACTGAAAACACTTACATGAGCTCTAAATAATAGATTGCCTGGGATTCAAGTCCTGGGAGTTGATATTTTCCCTTTGTCATGCAGGAGATGGTATCATATATCATCTATTTCTCAACAGCTGGGTTTCACACTTCGCTCAATCAGTTCCCATGATGTGCTTTGATTTGAGATCTGTAGCCTGTGATGGTACTTAAATCAAAATGTGTATATTAATGAGCATGTCAAGATGCAACCACACTTGTGTGATTCCACACTGCCACAAAGTGCAGTTTGATTCTGGATGCAATTTAAATGGCACATCATATTATTATTATTATGACTGTGTATTTAATATCCATATACAAGTCAAACGTGTGTAAAGAGTTACAATGCGATGATGTTGGTAGAAAAAAAAGATACTGAAATGTAACATCTTGTTTCAAAGATAAAATCTTTACTCATCCTACGCTGACATTGAGAGTAACTTGTCAATTGCCTCAGAGAGACATATTTTGTTCTGGTTTATGCAGCTATATATAGCACCTTTCTGTGGATTTGACTAGTCTCTCCAAGTATTAAGCGAATAGTCAGGGACCATTATAATACATAAGCTTCATACAGCCCTTTTCATGGGGACCCTTTTATTACGGCAGCAATTGAATGAGACGCTCTAGCTGGAAACGCTCTTAAAATTGTACACCGTCATAGTGTGGGATTAAACATAGCGTTAACACAAGGTTGTCCTTCCCCATGAAATGGTTTTCTGGATTATAATTATCAGTGGGTACAGCTGGAGGGAAATCTGCAGGCAGTATGAGCCTCACGGGTACAGTGTGTGGGCGACACTGACTGTAAAGAGCAGCATACGGCACTAAAATAACAATTGTTATCCTGACATTGGGGTCATCTTTAGGTGAGCACATAACATTGTTTTCTATAGTGTAATATGTGACATGTTAGAAATTATAGTGTTTCTAAAAAGTGGCTGTATTTTTGTATTATAGAGACTATGAATACATTATGGAATTATTATAGTTAGGATGATTATTTGTCAAGATGTGAACTTTTGGCAATATGCTTGGCAATTCAAGTGTACTATTCAAACGCATAATTAATATCATGCAGAAATGTTGCCATAAAATCCCTAGGGGAAATAGTGTTTGTTTTGCTAATATTATACTTTTCGTCCTCTTAATTGCTCATTAGGCCATCAGTGTTGGTATATTATGAAGATGGCATAGCAGGTGTAGGCTTATCATTGCTTAATTGCTGCATCTAAAGTATCAACAATTTACAAAAAACATGCTGACTTTAAATTTGAGAGATTTAAAAATGCAAAATGTTTCATGAAAACCAGTATGAGTAGGTGGAATAAACATTGCGACATCCTATTCAGAAATCACATTAACAGACGTAGTTGACTTGTTGCCACTATGGTGATCATCAAGAGTAAATCTATCAATGCTTACAGCTGTAACATGAAAACACGAGTGGTTAATGAGTGAATGAATGAATGGGCGTTCAAAGAGTACCAACTTAACTTTATTGACATGACACTTCTTATGCTCATTGTGGCGATGAACTCTGCTTCCTTTCATGCACATTTTTGTGACACACAATCCTGGCCAGGGGCCTCATTTATAACGCCTTGCGTAGGATTCACGTGGGAAGGTTGCTTACGTAGTACAAAGCAAAAAAATAGGTATAGAAATGTTCCGACATTTTCCGATTCACAAAACATTGCGTACCGGCGAGGGAAGTGCGTACGGCACATCCTACGCCGGTTTCCCTTTATAAATCACAATCGACTCGAAATGCGGTGCAGCTTTTGCGGGCTTCACGTAACGCCCATATGTGCCTATAAATAGTCAAAGAAACGCCCATTCATTCATTCATGTTGACTGACTGCATGGAGAAGATCGCAGGAAATGACGACAGAACAGCTAAAAAAGACATCTCACACCGTGTCAGATTTTGGTTATTTTGGGGAGGTCGAGATAAATTATATTGTTTGGTGGATGCAGTTTGAACCAGAGTAGCAGCATGGAGGTCGGATCGTCACCAAAATAAATAAATAAGTGGTCCGAAAAAGGTTAATGACAAAAAACATCCACATAGCCTTCCTCAGGCAGTGTGTTTGTACCGGGGACAGGAGACCCCCCCTTGATGAGAAACTGTAAGAAATGATCGGGGAATCCCTCCGGAGTGGAGTCATGACGACTGGATCTGAATTATTTGTTTGTATTTGGTGGTTTGTGTTCCAGCTGTCGATCAGCAACTATATATCCATAATCCACTAGTTAAAGGAAATACAACTAATGTGTTGTGTTATATTAGCTGTACAATTTACCACATATGGTGCTCTTAGTTTCCATACCTCCTGTGTTTTACGAGCGACTGCAAACGGCAAACGGCATAAAACACGATTAAACATGATAGTATATAAAACCATGCTCGTATCTATAACCTATAGAAATACAAAACGGCCTCAGTTTAGACGTAATTCTGTCCTCCTGCTTACCGCATCATTTATGAGAAAACATTTCATAACATTAACACAACATATTGGAGGTGGTTTTAAATAACATATCCGTATTTATTTATTTCTCCAAGTTATGTGTTTGTGTGCACTGAGGAGTCTCAAACAGGCGTTTGTTTAATCATTTTAAGATTGGCTTTAATCAATGTTTGCAAATGAATTCTTCTTATATGATAAATGAGAGGTAACATTTTATTTATGGTATTATTTCCACATATTTCTCTCCATTCTTCCTTCTGCCAACGGTGTCGCAGTTTCTCGTCTCTCCCGTGTTTGTGCTTAGTGCATACGGTCAGAGTTTGCGTGGAGGACCGCACATTTTCCCGTCAAGTTAGTATTTTATAAATCGCAAACATTGCGTAGAAACTGGCGTACGCCATTTTTTGAGCGTATATCCCTTTATAAATGAGGCCCCAGAGCTGCCTATTTATTTACTTTTCATTTAGCCTCACCAATTAATATGCACCCATCGACTCTCCCTACCTGTCCTTTTTGTCTAACTCGTTTGCGTACAGTACACCATTGCATATTCAACGAACTGCAAAAAGATGGTGACCCCAAAACCGGGTGACCCAGCTGCAGAGAGTAACATAGTATGATTATATAACGTAAATAAATACATTGGGATACATACTGTCCAAAGGTTTTGCAATATCTGCGACTATATAGACATTGACATATATTTGACGACACCTCAAATCATACACTCCTGTCTCTAATCTATTTCTTGAGACATCCAGCAATTATATAATTGTTAGCTTAAAGGGACACAACAGTATTTTCCCAGACTGCATAGACATGGACATTGGCAAGCTGTGCAGCTGCTTTTAAATGAGGAAGATCTATTAAGGACCGGAGTAATACATCTCCAAGAGAACAATCGATCAGCACTCCATCCCACTCTGTTCACTAACCTGTGAGTAGTGAGAGGCACTGACCTTTGACCTTGCTGCTGTCAGTGGTGCTGCTGCCCAGCTGAGAGAAGAGACAGCAACAAATGATGGGGGAGTTTGGCGGATTTCTTTACAGATAAACCATGGACGGGGTCAAAGCATTTCTAGTGCATTGTTTTAACAGTTTGTTTCTCCTCTATCCCTCAGACAGATATGCTTTAAGGGTAATCACTGCTGCTGTCTATCATGGGTAAGATAAAAAAAAGTGGGTAAGAGGAGGGGGTTTATGAATAGTGCGATTTAATGTTTATTTCAATCCTCGACCCATTCTTTCCTGGCCGGGCCGACCTTGTCTGGCGTATTTGAATGGCACAAAACTAAGTGTCCACAGAGAGAGTAATTGAAAAAAAATACACAAAGAACTATGGGCAAAATGGGCCGTCATCCTCGCAGGAATTGTGATGTTCTTTGATTTGTGCTCTCTTTTGTAGATACAGTTCTCTTTAGATTTTCCACTGCGTGACAAAAATACAAATACAAGCCTCAGGATGCTGCATTGTGGTGGAGGCAGGCATTGGAGGATAAGTGTGTGTAAGGAAGTGTTTATGGTTCTGTCCCTGGGAAGGATAAAGATTAGGAGGAATGGAATGATAAACAAGAAGGGGAAATAGTTGCATAAGGGAAACATATGGAGTTCTATAGTGTCGTGAATGCATGTGTATAGTAGTAGATTGCAGCATTTGGGAAAAAATGAAAAAGGCATGACAAAATGCCAAAATTTAAATATCGCCATTAGGACATCAAATGAGGAAAAACATGTGAAAAACTTGAAACAATGTTTCCTTTATTCATACACTAACTTTTCCATTTTTGCAAATTTGCTAATTTTTTCTACTTTTCTCTATTTCCAGCCACGCTTTTTAAACGCACATTACATGTACTTAAGAAAAGAGAGATGGAAAGCCCACTTACTGGTGGCATCAACTACTTAGGCTGTCCATTTTTATTTTGTTCCTAAGACAATTATTTGACTGCAATGAAAAACATCTGTCTTCAAGCTGTTTGGACCATTTTTTTTTATCACATCTATTCCTTCAGTCTCTTTGTACGTGTGTGTGTGTGTGTGTGTGTGTGTGTGTGTGTGTGTGTGTGTGTG
>CALSBZ010046939.1:2173135-2188669 GCA_943591055.1 Gobionotothen gibberifrons
GTGTGTGTGTGTGTGTGTGTGTGTGTGTGTGTGTGTGTGTGTGTGTGAGGACAGTATGTTCTTCTCTGCAGACTGAAGATGAATGTGCTCCCCTGCTGTGTGTGGCTCCTCTGCTTCTCTAAGCTCCGAGTACTTCTACAGCCTGGGAGTTAATTGCCAAAGACTCTGCTGATTCACATTGATCTGAGAAACATGGCCGCTTTCACAGAAAACAGAAAAGCTACCGGGGATAGGAGGAGATGAATTCCAACGTGTATTTGTGTGTGAACGCAGATAGGTGTAGACGTGTTAATTTCATGGCATCTCTTCTAACATTGTAGCTTCATGAGCATCAGTAAAAATACATTTACCAAAAGTATGTGTTTACATTTATTGAACACTTACATTTCCCTGACTGTTGCTTTACACTGTTGTCTCCCCTCCTTCTTATCAGGCTGCCCTTTTGATGTGAAGTGGCCCTCACTTGCCAGAAAGTCAAGCCTGTCAAATGCCCATCTCCAAATTACAGTGATCCCCCCCGCCTGCCCTCCAATATGCACCTTCACTTTGGCATAAACACACACAAAACATGCAATGTCTAAGTCTCTGTGGCCTCCCTGTAATCACACGAGCTTACAATACTCAGGGCAGACTAAGAGCTCAATTATAGCACTCAAATATGCCCCGCTCATTAAAGTTGAGCGGTGTGCAAGTGGTTAACAGTGCAATTTTCTGCAGGATTCTGTGCAATTTTAGTGACAAGCAGGAGAAGAGCCTATAGGGGAGGAAAACGAGGGGTTTACTTATACGTTTCTTCTGAAAGGCAGCTTTGATTGGCTTTAATGAAGCGGTCAGCTGATCAGCGTTACTACACAACGAGACCTTGATCAGATAGAGAACAACTCTCAGCACAGCAGTCAATACACAAGGGTCTTATTACAATGTTTCCCTTCTGGTACTATTAGGATTCACCACAAACATATGCCATGCACTGAGCATCAGGAAAAAGATTATCAGAAAATATTTGAAGATACAAAGGACTCTTTTTCTGTAATAATAGAGAAATAATTCAGTTGTTTTGCATAGTGGGTAATCACTTTCCTTATTAACATACAAGAGATAATGACCAAAAAGAGTCAGAACTATTGGTACTACGTCTATTAAATGAGTATGCTTTAATGCTCTGACATAAAAGTATTTTCACTCAGGTTGTCAGTGCCTTAGTGTGTATAATATGGGGCAAAAACTATTGGACAAAACTACAAATATACACCTATTAAGAACCACAATGCACATGTACCATTAACAGGTCTCGTCATTACATGGCTTTGATGTAGTAAGAAAGTGTATATACAGGAAGTAGGAGTGAAAAAAAGGTCTAAATAAATAATGATATGTGTAATCAATAATATTAGAGTAACAGTGTTTTGTTTGAAGTTGCAACAATGCAGCTGCACATAAAGTGTTATGTACAGGTAAGATGGCGCTATCTGGAGTTATCTGTTCATTACTGTAATGAAATGCAGAGAGAACATGTTTCTGTGTGTTCTATGATGATGTGAATTAGATGGCTGCAACAGAAACACAAGCAGTCATCATTATGACAGGATGAGCATGGGATCAAAGTCCATGCTTGCCTCCAAATAGAGCACCGGTTACATTTCAGTTGACTTTTTTGTTGTTTAAGTACTTTTTTCTCTGTGTAAAATAGCTGTGCAGCTGGATTCATACATGTAGTTAAAACATGAGAAAGCCTACACCAAATCTGCTCTGAAACTAAAACACTATCACTGCTGCTCTGAAGGCACATTAAAGCATCTGGTTTGCAATTGGAAATGACAAACTGTCAGAGAAACAAGGACACAAACCATAACATTGCCGTCCACTTTCAGTCCTCGCTGCCTCAGGCTGAAGTCGGTTTTTATTTTTTTAAAGACATTTAATTAGGCTTATTTTCAGTTCATGTCTTCTACAGCTGGCCTATTAAACAGCTGAGTAACTGTATTAGCATTTTTAGTTTTATATTAAAACAATCCATGATGGCTACACATGTCGTGTTTTCCCTGAGGCGCATAGGGGACAGCTTTTCAATAAAATATGAGATTTGGGATGACAGTGATTTGGATCAGAAAACCTGCCAGAAGTGTAGAGGTGAATAATTCCAGACCAGGGTTAAAAGTGTCAGAAAAACATGTTTGCTATGTGTACAAATCCTGGAGGGAAGACAGGTTGGGGCCAGTGATCTTTTTATCAGTTTGGGCCATCTGTTGCAGCATGCTCTTTTCCTGTGCTGAGGCAAAAAACTAAGCATACACACAGCAATCCTAGATCAGTTCAGAACTTATTTTCCTGGCACAGGAAGAACCCTCTCCGCTGGGCCTATTTACAAAACTACTTGTAAACCCTAGCGGGCCTGAAAGGGGAAGCCAATGCAAAAGTGCCTTAATCTGCATTATTTCTAATGACCGGCACTATTTACAAAAACAAGTCAGATTTCATAGAAGTCAATGAGGAAATGTCTTTGTATCTCACTTGATTTATTATAACAGTAAACATTTTTCTTATAAGTTGAAGATTTATTGCGCATTATACATCTTTTTTAGTACAACATTATGTCCATTTTGTGAATTCAAGTAGTCCAAATAAGAGTAAAATAGATAATAAAGGACAGGGCAACCTCAGGATTGATAAGTCAGTTCCACGGTGTTGTTCGGTTTGATGCAAGTTAAATGCAATCTGAGATTGTCTTATTCAGTGTTCAGTGGTACTGAGCAGCAGCCTCGTATCATAACATGCTCACTTCTTGCAAAAAAACATGCAAACTCAGACATTCAAAAGGGTTGTCTTTCAGTGCATGTGAGAACCTGAAATGCCCATGTTGTCCACTGGGTTGGTTTGTGAAGCTGAGCATCAATATAAGACCAATGTCCCCATGGGTACAGTCTTGGTTTAAAGGGAAAGAGCAGTGGAGAAACGCACACACACAAACCTCCCCAGGGAATGCCACAACAGGAACGCAGTCTCCCCATCCTCTCCTGTTGCTTCCTGTCTTTCAGCAAGTTTGTGATTCGCTCCTTGAGATGGATGACTGTCAGGTGATTTGGTGAGTTTAAGGCAAAGGAGTCTTTGGACAAAAACAAGAATTCTTGCAATTAAAAATGCTGCAGCAAAGCGTGCAGTGCCATAGTGACTGCTTCATTAAGCAACGTGTTAGCCCTGTAGCCAGACTGCTGGGGCTCCAGCAGGGGGCCCATGATGCACTTTGGGTGGGCAAACACTAGTTTTTCAAAGATTTCTGTGGCCACAGATGTGCAGAACACATGCCTCTAGACATTGTTCCTGCATGCAGGCTGTACAGGCAACAGCACGGTAATGGACTTTTTGCAGAGAGCGAGTGATTTACTCAAGATGTGTGTGAAGACAGGAGACAGTTGGTCACCACAGGCTTTCAGACAGAAGTGTGAGACACCATCTGGGCATGGGGCCTTCCTGGTCTTTTTTCACTGAAGGAGATGCAAGACATCCTCATCACTGGAGCAGCCTGCAGGTTGCATGGCAAGAGTGGTGTGTGATGGGCAATCATTTGGGTTTGTGGTGAGTGAGTAGAAGCGAGGAAGATGTGAAAGCTTTGTTTTTTGGTAGGGATTTTGAGACTTGCTTTTTTGTCAGCTAATTTCTTGTTCACTGTTGTGGAACTCATCCTTGGACTGAGGAAGCTGCCTGACTTTGGCTGTAAAACTGTTTGTATTGCTGTTTTAAAACAAGTCTTGGTGGGAGCACATCTGCACTGACATCTTATTATCGGTAATCTCTATCAGATCATTTTCCCATCTTCCAACAATGTTTACCACAGGCTCTCTGGATAATGTGTGCACATTGGGAGCATATAACAGAACAAAGGGTCCAGAAGCAGTACGGTGGGGCAGAACAGGGAGCATTTGTTAATACTGTGCGACAGTGTGTTTTTGTCCCCAATGGGATACAACTGTCTATATTTGAGCAGTTCATAACTGAGGTTTGCTCAAAAGCCCCTAGAATAATGAGAAAAGAGTCTGGGTGTTCTTGCTCCATACTGGTTAGCTGTTTAGTGAAGCGTGGCAGCGGCTCGCTCACACAGGCTGGAGGCGCGATGTAAACAATGGCCAGTATAAAGAAGGAAAGCTCCTGCGGTGAATAAATCGGCTTACCGTTAATGAAAAGAGCTTGAAGGTGAAGGCAACAGATTTTCTTTAACACCGTGACACCAATACACCGTGACACCAATACACCAGCCTTCGTGATATAAAAGCAGATTCTGTCTGTACTAATTCAAATGAAACACCGACTCTGGTGCGAGGTCCACCATTCAGAGAGAAAACAGGCCGATATAACACAATGTCCTGGGTGGATTCACCTCAAAGGGTTTGTGAGGCTCAAAGTGCAACAGAAGGTGAGCAGACCTCGCTGGTTCTGAGGTAGAGCAACAGTTTGTCTCTTATTACCCAGAAAGCAAAGACTCATCAGGCGTAGACTCGTGAGCTGACTCTGAAAACACTCTTTCTGAGTTTTAGCAGTACAAGAGTGTTTCCTAGTTGCTAAAGGGGATTGCTGATGCTCAAACTAGAACATCCAGTAAATGTGCTGTATGAGAGAAATATAGTGTTGAAATGAAAATATTGAAAATGCTTCATTGATGCGAGAATTGACTTTAAAATGTGGTGTTTTCTTTATTAGATTTTGTATATTTAAATCTTGTGTTTTGATTATAGAATCATAATGACTATAATATGAAACATGAATGAAAAAGGGAAAACAATATTTATTTTCCCATTAAAATAAATACGGTTGACAGGTGTCTGATGTGATTTATTGAGGGTACAAAAAGACTAGATTCCATTGAGAGGTATTGATTCAACAATTATTGATCCAATGATTGAGTAGTGCTCTGTAATCTGAAGTGTTTCTGCTTTTCTTTATATGGAAATGGTGAGAGTCAACGTTAATGAACAAAATACCTTAGGCCTTTTGAAAAAAAAATGGAGATAAAACCGATGGATATTGATGTTAAAATCAGATTTAACTGTAAATTCAAACATGTTTTTTCAGTTTTTATACATAAACCCAACAGTGTGATCTTAAAAGACACCTAAACTAACAACCAATCTTTCTGACATAGCCTTCAACACTTTGGAAACATTTCTTGTGAATGTCACTCCCCGATGATGGTTTTCACAAAAAGAAAGAAACACATGTTAGAGGCAAATGTTTTTTGTAAACTTTAGATTGATATTCCAGTATTCTACAATACACACAAGTGGCATATTTGAGTTGTTGGTTTAATCTTTTGTTTGCAAAAGTATAAATTATAGGAGCAGTTTATCGGCGTGAAGCCAGAAGAGGACGTGCATGTGACAATACAAAATGTGTCTATCCTCTTTCCACTGGATTTAAGTGCTGCTTTCAACACTATACAGACTAAAGTATGTTATTGTAATAGGACATCTGGAAAACTAGGCTAGTCTCTTTGGGACAGCAATACATTGTTTCAGGACCTACATTACAGGTAGAAAAGACTACATCAGCCTTTCAGACCAGGTGTCTAATAGATTTGATGACAACAATGGAGTTGCTTGACCCAGTTTAAGGTTTATTGTAGGTGCTCCTTGGGGAGAGATTATTCAGCAATATGTTCGTTTTTACTTTAAAACACACAGCATGCAGAAACGATGTCTGAGCCACAGGACCCGTGTTCCTTTTGCTGTCTGCTTGTTTGATATTTACTGTTTCCAAACATTAACAGCAGATGCATGATGTCCCTCAATTTAAGGAGAACAAACCCCCAAAATGACAGTAAATAAAGACTCATGCTTTATGTCAAGTTGTTCATGTCTCCATGTTTTAAGGTTCAAAAAGCTCTTTATTTTTCTCATACTGCCTGTGCTGCAGCACCTCTTTCCACCCTCTGTCTGAAACCAGAGCCCAGTCTGCTCTGATTGGTTAGCTGGCCGGCTCTGTTGTGTCAACCACTTAAAGAAGTCCCTTAGCTAATAACGTGCTATGTGTTTAAGTGCTAGCCAATTGAAGCGCAAGTGTTACATAGTGATGCCACTATGTGACAGAATTACCCCCTGATCCCACTGCGAGCGTCTGCGCTACGTTACGTTGTGGCTGAGCCCTGCTGCGACCTCCTCCTGCGTCGTAACCCACCAGGCGCGTTTCAAAACGTTGTGGAAGCGGAGCGTCATATGTGCAGCCTCGCAGTTGTTGTTGTAGTAGGCTACGTAGTTACATGGTTTATGTTTGTGTTTAAATCGTGTTTATTGTTGTTATTTCCTATTTTGTTGTGTTGTAGACTACAGACAAAGTTAAGAATAATTGTAATATCCCAGTTATAAACGACATGAATCAAAGATATGTTGCTGTATTTTAGTGGTAAAACAATGCATTCATCATCATAATTATTCTATATATATAATTTACACAGTGCCTGTAAACCGGAGGAGAACGCTGGCATTTCTCCTCCTACTTGAAAGACTGGAGGGATAGGGGCTGCAAAAGTGTGTGAGTATATATGCTATATATGGTCTGAACGTTCCACTTCCTGCCTGCCCGACATTACCTTACGGCTGCGCCGCGTCAAAAATAGGATTCATCCTATATTTTAGAAATTCCTTGCGGCGAGGAGCTTCTGGGACGCTTCGAGTCGCGGCGTAGCGTGGCGCAGTGGGTCTGGTGGAATAGCACCCATTGACTAGAGTGGCCGCGAACGCTAAAAACCCAGCAGACGGAACGTAGCGTGGCGTAGAAGCGCCCGGTGGGATCAGGGGGTTAGGGGACACAGGGATTTTAGCCTTTGCAGACCATCTACATGCACAACAACCTATATAACACACTACAGGAAAGTGAAAACCCTAAAAAGCCTAATAGGGACTCTTTAAAGTGTTACACTATCTTCGTGGTATTGTAATAAAAAAGTAGCACAAATCTCTTTCAATGTGGGGACAAATATTATTGCAATTACTTGAATTGACACTCTAATTAACACCTCAGCTTCCCAACAGATATACCATTGATTTGCCTCATGCATGTGATATAAAATGTGCTAGAATTTTCTCACAAGTGTAATTGTTATAGTTGCAATTATTCAACCCCAATTCCACATTAGGTTTATTGGCAAAATAAACGGACACACAAACTGTTTAAGTAGTTCAATGAAACTAATGTGACAAAGGTTTTTATCCAAATTCAACCCAGAATACTACTTTTAATGACTACTCTAGTCTCAAAATGATTCAACTGCTGCAAACATGATGCATTGCCAGACACCAGCTTCTGAAAACATTCATGAGGACTCTTATCCACTTAGCCTCATGGGCAATGGCCTCCAGTTCAGTAATATTGTGTGTGTGCGTTTTGCAACCGCCTTCTTCAAATCCCACCAGAGATTTTCTATGGGGGTCAAGGCGTCTGATACGGCCACTCTAGAATCTTCCATTTCTTCTTCTGAAACCAAGCCTTGGTGGACTTTGAGGTATGCTTGGGATCATTGTCCTGTTGGAAGGTCCAAGGTCCAAGCTTCAGCTTCCTCACAGACGGAATGGCGTTCTTTCCTAAGATGTCCTGATACTTGACTGAAACCATCGTGCCCTTCACAAGCTGCAGGTGTCCAGAGGCAGCAAAGCAGCCCCAGAGCATCATTGAGCCATCGCCATGCTTCACTGTAGAGAGGGTGTTCTTTTCAACATATGCTTCATTCCATAGTCCCAAAAAGCTCCATTTCTGTTTCAATGCTCCACAGAACAGAATTCCAAAACTTGTGTGGTATATTTATATGGTTTTGAGCATATCGGAGCTTCAGGTCAGTAGTGGTGTATGTCTTAGAGTCCGGGCATGGAGCCCTTCAGTGTTTATAATGCACCTTACTGAAACCTCAGTTCCTGCTGCCACCAAGTCTTGTTGCAGGTGTTTTGCAGTCACTCAAGAGTTTTTGACTTGACTCCTCAGGGATCTGGTGGCAGCCGCTGATAGCTTCCTCTTTCTGCCCCGTCCAGGTAGTGTAGCCACTATTCCTTTAACTTTGAACCTGCAAACTATGCCTTCAAGTGTATCTCTAGGAGCATTCAGTGCTTTTGCTATCTTCTTGTATCCTTTTCCTTGTTTGTGCAAGGCAATGATCTTTTCTCTGAACATGTTTGGACAATTCTTTTGACTTGCCATCTTTCTAACATGGAATCAAACGTCACTCAACAAACCAGTGCAGGGTTGCGGTCGAATAGTCCGTTTTGCTTAGGAACCTTTCTAATGGAGTGAAATGACGCGGAAGTACCTCAGTGGCAGCCATGATAAGAGCCGTTCAAATTCTCTAGATGATAGGAAAGGAGGTTTCAAACTTCCTTTATAACCTCCTTTAACTTAGGAATCACTGGACCTTCCTAACCGAAAGGAGAGGAGAAAATGCTGCCCCACAATGCCTTGCGGCCGCAGCATTTGCCGTCACACAACAGTCGGCCGTTCACGGAAACAAACGATTATGACGGAGAAATGATATCATGAAAGTTACGGTGCTTATTAAGCTTTTTAAAACGTATGTGGTAACTTGCCAAAGTGCTTTGTTTTGAATGTTCATCAGTATTATAATCAAAAAGAGAAATATGAACGTTAGTTTTTACTGAAATGATCAAATAAAGTCAACAAGATGTTTGAAAGGTGATATACACAGTGATAGATGTTAAGGACTAACGTTTATAATAAATACATTTGTATTGATTTTAAGATCTTTTCATACAATCATACGTATTGGGATCATTTGTATTAATGTGGACCGGAGGGAGAGGGTGACGAGCATAAGTTTCACTTTCTTTTTTTATTTCAATTCCAACTTTGGTCATGAAGAATATGTTTCTCTGTTGTCCACGTTCATAAAGCATAAAATAACAGCATCAGAGCACGGTGCAGAGTCTCTAGATGAGTTTACAATAGTCCCTCGTTCTTATTAAACATCCATGTTGTAGTCCGCTGTATAGAAAACTGTAGTTTCCATGGTTTCCCCACAGCAGCAGACGCACATTCATGACGTCCGCTGGCACATCATAAACACGTCGGATAGTGAAAGTGCAGTCCGATTCTCAAAGCACCGCAGTCTCTTCTCCTAAGTCCTTTTGAATTCTCCTATCCACTATCCCTTAACCCCGTGACGTTTCACTCAGAGGTCAAGGAATAGACGATAGGGTTAGACAATAAGAGCTGATTTTTGGACTATTCGACCGCAACCCAGGTATTTATGTGTCTTTCTCAAGCACACCTGAACTAATGAAGCCCCTGATTAGTTGCACCAGGTGTGCTTGACAAAGGGGGTTGAACCATTTTGAGACTGCAATAGTCAATAAAAGCATTTTGTGTTGAATTTGGATAAAACCCCTTGTAATATTAGTTTCATTGAACTAACAGTCCTTGTGTAATGTAACAGCTGAGAAATTGTATATTTTGCCAATTAACCTAATGTGCAATGGGGGTTGAAACATTTCGATTGCAACTGTACATCCGGCACACATCTCTCAGGAACTATCTTATGTGGTGAAGGAAGGTTGTTTTCAAGAATGCACAATTTGTTTCTGCTTTTAGTATTCTCCTTTTTCTCACCATGTTCTGATTACTTTTACTGCAATCAAAATAAAAGACGCTCAGAACAATGCCAAACACCTTGAACTAAATCTTGCTGCATTTTATGAAAAATAGAAATGTACAGATCTTCAGAGGTGGCATTAGTCAGCAATAGTTGGCTGTCGGAGTTTACTGCAATTTCTTCCTATAGGCTGCAGGCAAGCATGGATCCATTTTTCATTTATGCCCTGAGGGTAATCAATGATGGGGGTGACGAGACAACAGCACACACTGGATGAGCAAGGGTATTCTGAAAGGTTCAAAGTTGCCTGCTGGCTCATTGGAATTCAGTGTACTAAATCCAGGGCTTTCCATATTCCCACCATGCTCCTGCAGCGTACCATGGGGAGATCTCGCTGGCACACTAACCACGTTTTTATTATGTGCTGCACTTTGCAATGGCCTCAGGTAAGCAAAGAGACCAAGATCTCCATTAATTCACATAACCTCTGCAAAGTGCAAACGCTATACAGTCTATGCAATCGGTGCTGAGGGGGCTGCAGCACCCCCATCTGCGAGGCTCCACTAGCAGTTTGTATTGTTTGTATTTTTAAAGTGTCAATCGTAGAAAATGGTAATAGAAAACAACGGGTATATTGTTTACACAGTACATTTTATTTTAATATATTTATCGTTGTTGAATAGGGGTGTAACGGTTCACAGAAGTCACGGTTCGGTTTATACCTCGGTTTGGGGGTCACGGTTCGGTACGGTTTCGGTACAACAAGGAAAAGCAAAAAAAAGTCCCAAATGCATAATTTTTTTTTGCTGTTATTTATTTTTAACAGTAGTGCAAGTTTTGGTATGACAATAAGGAACTCTAACATTTGGAATCATTAACTGTAATACACAGTTAAAAACAAACCACAAACAGTACCACACACACTCAGATGGCCATATTATTTATAATGGCTGATGTCAAACAAAAAGGTTCAATAAGCTGTAAAACTAAAAAGAATGTCTTGAAAATATTAAAATAAATAAGAAAGTGTTTCAATCACAATCAATAAAAGGCAATACAGAACTGTATAACATATCCTGATGTCAACATATAAAATAAATACAATGATAAATATAAAACTAAATAAAATCTGTACCTTTAGGAGCAATGTCTAACATCATGTGTAATTAACTTGTGAGTGTGTCAGGCCATTATGCCTAACTAAAGGTACAAGCTTTACTCTATTTTCAAGTTTTTCTTCAAAAAGTTGAGTTTGTCTACGTTGTCAGCAGTGGCGGCGCTAGGGGGTGGCTACTTGGGCTCAAGCCCCGGATGTTTTCTGAAAAGCCCCGGACGTTTCACTTAAAAAATTAAAAAAAATTAAATAAAACATTTTTTTTTTAATTACATTTTTTTAAATTTTAAAACGACTTGGGAGTAATGTGCAGTACCGGAGACCACCAGAGAGGCAGCCGCTGCGGGACAGTAGCCTGCGTACTGCGTAGCCTTCCCTGCCCTGAAGAAGAAGTGATCCTTCCTAGTTCCTGACGAGTTTTAAGCAGGCGCCACAAGCTGCAGCAGCAGCAGTATCAGCAGCTGACAACAATGTCATCACCAGCAGTGAAGACATGGATGATGTTTCAGGTTTGTGAATCTAATGGTGATATCTGCACTCTGGCTGACTGAGCAAGAAGTGAAAAAGAGTGATGTAACGTTAATGTTATAGCTAGTAAACATGGACTAACCACACTAAGTATACCCTTATATGTTAGTATGTATACAGAACATGACTACAAATTATCCTAACATGTAACGTTAACCCTTCATACCTCAGTCTACTTTTAAGACACTAAAATAACGTAAAATTCCAATTTATATTTTGTTTTCACGCGTGGAATTATACCGGCTCTCGTTTCAGTACACTTAACAACGGAACCATAACAACGGAACTGACAGGCAACCCTCTGAATCAGACTCCGATTGGCTGTGACTGCATCCACTCAGAGTGTCCGATTCAGAAACGTGACTCTTACACTCTTTACGTCACAAACAAAGATGGTGGATGAGAATAGATCTATAAAACGATAAGCAATGCGCCAGAATCAAGGTGAGACTATCCGCATCCTTTAAAACTCTACGCACATTCGTTTCACCGAAATAAGTAAACGACTGTATTTGAGTAAGTTAAGGCATTAGTTTGCTTCATTAAAGGGTGTTAATGAATAAGTGTTCTCCAGTGCCTTTTGTCCGCTTTAAGGTATCATTAAGGTAGGGTTAATGTTGCTCTCAAAGTGCACCAGATTGATGCTTTTAACTTCAATATTAAAAAAAAAAATCTTCCCCGGGGAGCATGCCCCCGGACCCCCCTAGAGGAGACGACGACCCCCCTAAAGGATGTTCGGTCCACCCCCCACTTGTAAAAAATAGCACTTTATAAACTTAACTAGACTTAATAAACAAAATAGATGTGCCCTGATCAGGCATTGCACTCAAATGTCACCCTTTGGTGTCAGGGCCATATTTAGCATGACTGAAAAACTGAGCTCCCCCAACCAATGCTCCTGATGTGTGTGTGTGTGTGTGTGTGTGTGTGTGTGTGTGTGTGTGTGTGTGTGTGTGTGTGTGTGTGTGTGTGTGTGTGTGTGAACATGTGCTAGAGTGCTCATTGGAGGGTATCTCTGCTGTGGTTTGGCATGTCCACAACCTTGACCATCACTGAGATTTTTATTTGTACAGAAAGAGACTTCTTCAAGCTCCACTTACTCCACCAGTCTGATGGTGTGCAAACAGCAAAGAAAGGTTTTAAAGACCCACACAGACGGAGCATGGCGATAGCTCATTAACACTGTAGCTCAATCCAAATGTCCTCAGGAAACAACATTTCTGCAAATGCTTGGGGCTTTTGGGACTGGTGTTTTTGTGTAAGCAGGCAAAATGTGGTGATCAGTAACGCGCTCGCAATAATATAAAATAGCTGACTATCACAATATTTATCCCCTTGATTGCTGATTGGGTGATGGACTTTTGTTGTTGAAGTTCATAAGCTAAGTTGTTTTCACATCCACTTTGTTTGATGTGATGAATCATCACTTGTGGGCATCTGGCAAGCTTCAGACGGTTGGCAACTTCACAATTTCACTGCTTTAGTTTGAAAGTAATCACAGTGCAGTCACAGTATGTACGACAGCTGGTAACAGGTACAGCAGAAGCCCTGGAGCGACTGGTATCAGAAATGAGGCATTCAAGTGCCTTAGGTCAAGTTCTCGACAACATTATTTTAAAGGGACCATATTAGGCTCACTTTCAGGTAAATATATTTCTATATTTTGCCTCTACTGCGACATGTTCACATGCTTTAATGTTCAGATAAACTCCCTCTGGAGGTAACATTGGGATTTTAGCCGATTCTTTGCAGACCATTTACATGCACTTAAACCTTTATAACACACTACAGCAGGAGTGTCAAACTTAAGGCCCGGGGGCCAAATCGGGCCTGTGACTTCATTGTATGTGGCCCCACAAGAGCTTGCAAAGAATAATATGTTTATTATACGGTTACATGCCGATTTACAGAAGCACGTTGTCCATAAACTACATGTCCCACAATGCATCTCAAATTAGACTTTTTTTTCCAGAATTTGGCTTTTCTTTTTAAATCATTTTGTGACATTCTTACTGAAGAGACTTGCAATTATTTTCCCTAGACTTCTGCTTTCAGACGTAGTTAATTATGAAGTTATTACCCTATCCGATAATAATCCAATGCAGAGGCAATAATGTAATATAATACATTATTTTATATATATGATATATTTATATATGTATTTTTATATAGTCTTAAAGTTACAACCGGCCCTTTGAGTACAACCATAATGCTGATGTGGCCCGCGATGAAATTGAGTTTGACACCCCTGCACTACAGGGAAGGGAAAACCACTTAAGCATTACAGGTCCTGTTCATGTGTAACTTCAACAACATGATTGAAAGTAAAAAACAAACAATAGCAAGATATTAAGGCATCCCACAGAGGTATACAGGGATAATAGTTAAGATAATGTTGTGATGGAGACATAAAAACATTTGATTATGTGATTATATTTTGCGAGTCACACTCCGCAGCTGCAGTTGTTTCTGTTTGACTCACTTGTCCTGTGTTCACCTTAATATGAGCTTTTCTCATTTTCAGTCTCAACAACTGATGTGAGAAATTAGCTTTCAGGCTCTGTCTCTCCCGCTACCTGAACAAATGGCAGACCAATTAAAAGGAATTTGCTACAAAGGCCACACTGAGATGGAAGAAGAAGCTGTCTATTTCAATATACGCTCGATGACGTGTGTAGTCTGTGTGAATGTGAACAGATTCAAAAATAAGTACAACATGTGATATGAATGTGCGAGCAGCTTTGAGCCACAGACTTGGTGGAAGCTGAGCGTACTCACAAGAAGAAGAAGAATTAGTTTGTAACATATAATGAGAAGTGGTGTGAAGACAAATAATTTGGCTTTAGAAAAGTTGATAATTTCACAGTCGAATTCATTCTATGTTGGCATTCTCCTCCTGTCAAATCTGAGTGGAGGCATAGACGAATGTGTCATGCTGCCAGGAGGAAATAAAAGGATTTGGACAAGCATACTCTGACAAATACAAATTATAGTAAAAAGAAAAATGATACTGTTTGTTTTTTCCTTGTGAAAACAAAAACATTGTAATTGAATTGCTCGTCTTTTGGCTTGTGTTGTGATATTGTGGTGCCGAACAGACTTCCAAAAGTGCACTTTACACACATCTTGTACTTTAGATGCAATCGTCTTCATCATGCTCACTCAAGTGGTTTTCATTATTCATTTCTTTATGAAGTGAAAAGTCATCTTATCTCTCCCTATCTGCATTTCTATGGCTGTCTATTTGTCTCGCTCAATCACTCGTCCTTATTTCACTCTGTGTGTTTGACGTCCTTCCTTCTTTCTGCTTTCAGTGCTTTGCGTCTTTATCTCAAAGCGGCTGCCATTGTGGTGTTGTTAAGAGTTACGGTTTTATTAGGTCTTATAATCAAGATAAAACTTCAGCTACAGTAATGGACCTACGTTGACAATACTGTGTATATGTCCGCTGTCATAAGGACAGATATAAGAAAACATTCCTGCCCAGTGCTATAACACTGTACAACAAATCACCTCTGGCTGGCAGAGAACTCTCTGCTCCATAGCTTCTCTCTGTACATTTTACATTTATATATTCAGTCTAATATTTAATATTCCATCTGTCACATACTTGTGTAAATATAATACCTTGCTTTATATCTTGTTATCGTTAATTTGTAAATTCAACATGTATATTTTCTACTATCTTGTTTATTTCTTGTCTTTTAATTTGCATTGTACAATGCCATGTCTTTTGATGCTGCTGCAACACAAACATTTCATCCCAAATTGGGATCAATAAAGTTCTATCTTATTTGATCTAATCTTATCTTATTTAGTTCCAGGGTTTCATCTTGCATTACAGGCCACAGTACGCATATGCATGGGTGGTAAACACACACTCACACACTCTTAGTCACTTACCGAGCCAGTGTTCACCGGTGATCTTTCCAAATCCCTCACGATAGGACTCCCATGCTCTGAAGAAGTTGACCGAGCCATCCTCCCTGCGCTGGATCACCTACACAAGCAAAACGTGAGGTTAAAGGTCAGAACAGATTCATCTCACCGTGGTTCATCCTCCTCTGTGATTAGTCATTCAAAGTCCCACTGTTTATCTCTGAGTCCATCTACAACTACACCGAATGAACTCATAAATGCTTGCTCTTTCACAAATGAATAATGCAAATGCTCTTCCCTCACTAAAAAGGCAATTTGTCGGAAGCTAATAAAAGGAATCCATTAAATCTTGACTGACTTTGAATCAAATCGTCGTGGAATCTGCATCATTAATTGAAATGCCAGGAAAGAGAAGAACAATAATCTTAAATAC
>CALSBZ010046939.1:2188769-2204106 GCA_943591055.1 Gobionotothen gibberifrons
GTGTGTGTGTGTGTGTGTGTGTGTGTGTGTGTGTGTGTGTGCGTGTGTGTGTGAAGTATCTGTATCCTCCCATGAAAAACTCTATGCATTACAAATGTGCTGACATACCAAGTGCCAGGCTGAGGATGAAAGGAAATTGGAAATATGCTCCTGAAGAGGAAATGCAGATGGAAAATAGACTAGAGCTCGTTGTTGGGGGGCCATACTGAAATGACAAAGGAAATTCCCTTAGACAATTTATGTTGGGAGTGACTAATCCCCTAACATACCATAAGGTACCAGATGGCACCAACAGCCATATTTGCTTTTAACATCAGTGCCAACAAAGAAAAACAATCCTGCAGAGCAATTGGCAAAATCTTCCATCACATCATTTTCATCCTCATAATTGTCTGCTTTGCGATCATCTTAATCATCATTACTGTGTCATCATAATTTATCAACACCATCTAGGGATTACAGCGACATGCAGAGCACTCTGAATTCCTCAAACATATTAGCAAATATTGTTTTCCTTCTTACTATATTATTTCCAGAGATATGATCACCTTCAGACCTACATTCTGTTGACAGATTCATTCTTATTAATCCCAACAGTTCAGCTGTGTTTTTCTTGGAAACCTTCACCGAGATTTTCAGAATAAAAGTTGTGGGTGTCCTGAATTAGCCTCACCCTTTATAGCTACTACTTTCAAAAAAGACAATTCCGAAGCCACAAATCCTGAATTATGCAGCAGGGAACTGTAAAGTTCAGCAAAGTAAATAGTGCAATTGTAAGGAACTATTTTACACATGCCAGTCAGTGTAATGGCATTTCTTAAATAAGGCTACTTGAGGAGTATTAAGATGTATCCCTACACAGCATTTGCTTTATATATACCTGTGCTTTCATTTGATTTGTCGAGAATACAAAATATTATTTCTTCAACTGAAACATACAATTGAGAATTGTTATTTTGGGGGTATATTAAACACCCCTAGTATATACTACAACCCTATGACATTTTCAGTAAGACCTCTACTGAGCCTACAGTTTGCTGCATGAAGCTGTCATAAACTCAAGAAACAAAAAGGGATTTGTATCAGACGTTGCGTAAGACTCTCACAGTCACGGTGCATTACTCCATCAGAAGATGTCCCAGTTATCTGTAATGATGTCAGTGATTATACGTCTTAAGCTGACACAAAAATCTAACTCAACCATTCTTCCATCCATCCATCTAACCGCTTAGAATTCAAATCCTTATATCAAATCGAGGTCAAACTTATTAATATGGTGTGAGTGACTGTTATTAGTGAGAGTTCACTGTAGTCCTGTCTTCTCATTCCCTAATTGTTATACATGAGAAACAGTGTCCCTTGATTAAAAGGTCCTTATTCTGCTTATTTTCTGGTTCATATTTCTATTCAGTGTCTCTACTGTGACATGTCTCCATGCTCTAATGTTCAAAAAGCTCTTTATTGTTCTCATACTGCCTGTGCTGCAGCACCTCTTTTCACCCTCTGTCTGAAACCAGAGCCCAGTCTGCTCTGATTGGTCAACCGCTTAGAGATGTCCGGCCCCTTAGCCTATCACGTACAATGTGTTGGAGCACTAGCCAATGATAGCGCAAGTGTTACATAGTGATGTCATTATGTTACAGAAGTAAACACAGGAGTCCAATGGAGGCCTTTCAGGCAGAGTGTGTGGGAGAGAAACTCCCTCTGGAGGAAACACAGGGATGTTAGCCTTTGCAGACCATTTACATGCACACAAAGCTATATAACACAATACAGAAAAGCAAAAACCTAAAAAGCACAATAGGGCCGCTTTTAATAAGAAACCATTGTGTGGTTTGACACTGCAGCACTGGAATACAAACCATGTTCTGTATCCATGAAACTGATAGGTAGCATACATATTATCGCTGTAGATTTCAATATTAATGCGTGGTATAGAGTGTATTTAAATAATGTTATCAATTATTTATACAAAATGCTGGAGTGTTGCTCATTTTCACATTCCAAGTTTAAGGCTTCAGAACAGCTTTATGCAAAGATGGAGTGGTGTCAAATTCACTGTAATTCATACAATAAAACCCTACTAGAGTTATATTATAATATTATAAGTAAGTAACAAAATAAATATGTTGCCTCGGTAAACCTGGCCAAGACAGGCAGAAGTATAAAGAAAAACACTTAGTTACAGACAGAAAATACTTAAATAGAAAATAATTAAAGAATTAAGAAATCTAAAAGACTCAGTCTTGTGCTGGATTAATGTGTTTTAAATGTGTACAAATATGTATATCTAAAGAAATTATGCCTTTTATTCTTTCACTTAGTATTTATCCTTTATCAAGATTATTCATTCAGTTTTGAGTCATTTTGCAAATGTCCATGCCCATTTCTTTGTCCATCAATTGAATTTCCTCAGTGTTTAAAGTTCTGCCTGAGTGATTTCATATTTTAATACCTTAGTTTAACACTTGCCTATAATAAACGTGCTACTGATCCATTCACATATTCACCTCAAATCAATCTTTTCACGGTGATATTAAATGATATTGTGTTTGACACCTTGGGGCTAATATCCTGTTAATAATGCCATTACTGTCCTGATTAGACTAATCAAAAGACCTTGGGAAAAAAGGCTTTGGCATTTAGCAGAGCAAACAATGCACCGTCATCATGTTACTGATATGGCAGCGGGGCACTCAAGGACTGAGAGGGAGCTGCCCCCCCGCTGTGTTTTCTACTGAATGTCAGGGTTAACTGCTGATATTGATGTCAAACCCTCTGATAAAAGCACTGCAGTAAAGCATGACTGTCTGCAAAAATGACAACATTCATGTCACTCAATTCTTCTTGAAATAATGACCTTCCTGCATCCTTATCTGACGTCCTCCCTCCTCTTTTCGACATTCAAATTAGCAGGAATAGAGAAGACTGCAAATTGATAACGCTATGTTAAAAATGAGCTTCCTTTTCAACCATCCCTAATGGCTTTTTTTCTATATCCCCCGGCACTCACTGTATTAGCAGCACTTTAGGAGGCAAGACAAATCCAAAAAAAGTGCCCCCTTGGCTATATAAATCATAAAACATATTTTTTTCTTTTAAATTAACACAAAAGAAAGTCAAACTGATGTGTCAGACTACAGTCAGTCTTTGTGAAAAGATTTTATACAATTACTACTCAAGCCCTTTATTTCTTTTCACATCGTCTATGGCCTTTCAGAACAATTTATCGCCCACATTATCACAGCTTCGTATACATCAAAGCCTGTCTGGCTAAATACATAGTGCAGAGCCACCTGACATGTGACAAAGACATATCCAGAGTTGAAATGGGAAGAATGGAGAATAAATAGCAGTATGCTCTTATACTATAGCATTGTTCTATTGACGCAGATAGACCCTCATCTCTGCTTTTTTACACAAAACACAATTGGGAGACTATCTCCTCATGATAAATGTAGGATTGTGCCTTTGAGACGAGAGTACCAGCAGTCTTTGCTACTGTGAGTCACTGCAGCAGCACGAACTTGACCAGTGTTCCCATGAAAGACGTGTTCTTCAATAGTAGGTTAACCTGCATGTTGTTGGGTTCAGATAAGGGTTAACACTCTTGTCTTCCATGTCTAGTAGCCTTGTAAGACTGGAGAGCCCCTCTGAGATTAAATTGCATGTTGACCCTGTAGGCCAGCATCTATGTTTGTTCCCTGAAAACATGGAGCACACAAAGACTCCAATCTTTTTCAGAGAAACACAGTGGTCAACATCGGATACCTATTGGACGTGTTATTGTTCATAGTTTGCATGCATTGTGTGTCCATGGAGACACATGCATGCCTGTAGTGTGCAGGTGTCTGTTTGTGTTTTGATGGAAAGCCGCAAAGGTCATATCCACCAGAATTTCTGTATTTTATGCTTCTGTATCTAAAGCTGTTAAATAAATGCATGTTTCACATTTTAGTCCAGTCACAGTTGCTTTTATGTGTGCGGTTCATGTGGGGTTGTATAAGCGTGTGGGTGTTAATATTAATGTTGACGTTTGTGGACACCGTGAAAAATAAAGTGATGTTGCTTCTGGCCTGTTTTATCACTGAAAACATGCAAGTTAAGAACATGCGGGGATACGCAGCCATGAGGCAGATAAGCAGACGGTACATCTGCTCTGACTCTTATGCTCGCTCACAAAGAACTTGCCCCCCAGCACTGGTCATCGCAGTGGCACGAAGAAAAGGGCAAAGAATATTTGAAAAGATCATTAGCGCAACAAAAAAACAGCTTTTATTTTTCACCTTTCAAAGAAGTCTCTCCATGTTTAACATTGATTTTTAACAAAGAGGTCAGCTGTATTGTGACGGGCAGCTTTTATCATCTCAAAATCGTATCCAAATTAAATCAGCTCTTATCTTATTAACAGTTATTCATTCACTTCTTCATTATTCTCATTTCCTTTATATGGTGGGCCAATTCAACCTTTTCTCAACACCAAATGGTTTGAACTGCATGTGTTAGACTTTTGAAGGGGCATATTATGTTCCCTTCCCTGTAGTGTTTTATATAGGTTTTATGCACATTAACTTTGTATATCCCGAAGGACATTGTTGTGCCAGAGTTACAAAGATACAATGGATACATAAATGGTCTGCAAAGAATACATTCTCTGAGTTCCCTCCAGAGGGAGTTTCTCTCTCACACACTCCCCTCATCTGAAATGCCTCCATTGGACTCCTTTGTTTACATCCGAAACATAGTGACATCACTACGTAACACTCATGCTTCTATTTGCTAGCGCTCAAACACATTGTACGTGATAGGCTAAGGGGCGGGACATCTCTAAGTGGTTGACCAATCACCACAGAGCCGGCCAGCTAACTAATCAGAGCAAACTGGGCTCTGGTTTCAGACAGAGGGTGAAAAGAGGTGCTGCAGCACAGGCAGTATGAGAAAAATAAAGAGCTTTTTGAACATTAAAGCATGGAGACATGTCACAGTAGAGACACTAAGTACAACAATGACCTGAGAATAGGCATCATTTCTCCTCTTTTACTTCACTGATCTGGCTCAACTGCAATGGTAACCAGGGAAATACTGAGCTGATTTAAAAAAGATTTAATGGAATAGCTCCACCAAAAAATACTGAACTGTTACTACTCCATATTTTGCCCTCAGGCCACTTAGGTATTCCACAAAACAACTCCTCTATTCCCTCACTAGTGCCTCATAACCAAAAGTAACATGCTTTACATGTATGTGTGACTGCTCTTCTGCTACGAAATAGCTTTGCTTTCCACTTCAAGCTCTGTTCAACCATTGACAATTTAAAACAAAATGTGAACACCGTCTTTCTTTTTGCCTGATTTTTGCTTATTCTGAGGAGGCCTCTTGGCTTTTGTCAAGTCCCCTTGTACCTGTATTCTAATGTCCTCGTGCTTTTTTATTTGATGTTTTTTCTTCCATTTCTCCTAAATTATGAATATGTTTGTACCATTATTTCAGTTTCATTGAAGTGAATGCACCTTTACTCTGTATACCTGCAGATCCTAACCCCTCTACCTTGAATGAAAGGCACTTTGGGTCTCCTCCTATTGTTATATAAATAAACTGACTTGACATACTGTGGCTCAAATGCTGTTTTTTTTAGCATCTTGGCTTAGTTGTCACCTCACCACACACACACACACACACACACACACACACACACGGTTTCCTCTGGGACGCAGCTTAACATCCCAACTGACAAATCTTTACAAACAATGTCTGGCTGGAGGACAGAGGCTGACATCAAAGTTGTTTCTGTCAAGGTCAGAAGCTGACAGAAGTGTTCTATTTGGGTGTGGGGAAGGTGAAGTGTGTGCCATACACACACTGAGGACTGCAGTGGAGATACAGCAGACATTTGAGAGAAAATAGATGAGCTAGGTCTCACAATATAAACAATAAAAACATGTAACAACTGACCTACAACATCAGCAGTGACGACAGCATTCACACACACCAATAACAGCTAATGGAACCCTGCAGCCACACTTATTGAGTTCTAAATATTGCAAATGTTTGAAAAAAATGCGTATGCATCCTCTACCGCTCCATTTTTGCTGCCAGCTCTGCGCTGTGTTTCTGTATGAAGATGGAGGAGAAGAGGATGATTGCTGCCTTGCCAGCCGCGAGGATATTGTTTCAAAGGTTAAAGAAGGAGAGAAAAGTTTTATTATAGCAAAATGTGAACAGAAATGGATTATTGCTGAAATATGACCCTATTACATGATGGTTACATCTGGACTCCTTCTGGGTGTATTTGCATTTCACTTCACATTCAAGTTAAGATTGTGTGAACAATGGAGGAAATTATATAAACGGTTATACCAGTGAGTTACTTTGAATTCTTAAAGAAATGTACAGCTACAAATCAAATGTTCCATTAGCAAACAGAAGTGTGCAGAACACCCAGGGAGCAGCTCTTATATATGTAGCTGTGGCTATTGTGTTATTTATATGGAACACTTGATTGGATCATGTGTCTGTTGAGCACTTTCCGTGCTCTTTGCAAGCCTGTGTCTGTTCTTGAGATCTTTTGTGTGTAAAGCACACAAGCACATTAAGTGTTTCAAACAAATGCAACAGAGGGAAACGTCATCTCTCCAGCCGCTAGCGTTACATCAAATACAGGAGTTGCCTTCTTCCAGTTGTATTCTTATTAATAATTGAATCTAGTGCAAGTAACAGTTTGGGACCAGGAGCTTCAATATTTGTCTCAAGTTGCCCACAAAATTAGAGGTGTACGATAAAGTAGACTACAGATGGTATTCAATGTATCAGATGATTTGGTCGATATACAGTAGGTACCACATTGGACTCAACAATTACCCAGCATCTGAACAAACGTGCAATATTCGAAGCTTCACAAAGCTTTTATTTATTGTGTTGTATTGCAAAGTATGTGTGTACATAATCATAACGGATGATTCTATTTCAGTTATATGTGCAGCTTCCTCTTATCTTGTAGCTCTGGGACTCTCTATCAGTCTTTCTCCATTGCAGTGTATTTATTTTCTGCTTGAAGCTCTTAGGTAATTCATTCTTTATACATGCTGTTCTACAGGCTCCACAAAGCTTGAACCGCCCATTTCTCGGAGGCAGCTTTTTTCAGAAAAACCTCAATCATTTCTGTAGCAGCACATATTTACCGTTAGTAAACTGTCAATATGAGGCATTTGCTTCCTTATAATGACAGTTAATATTGTAGTTTACAAAAGGGTGACGGCTGTTTGCAAGTTAGTGAATCTTAAATCCTAACTAAGCAGCAGACAAAGCAGTAATTACTAAATATATACCCTATAGTTGCGCCTTCTGTTTGTCTTTCACTCCATTACCTCCATTGTCTTTATTTAAGCCCATGCACAAATTATACTGGGTAAGCATACTTGTTGTTCTTTTCTGCTGATGTTAAAAAGATGCACTAAATTGACTCCTGTCATAGAAATATAACACTTTAAATTACGGATTAGACTTAATTCTCAGGGTGTTTCTCAATGTCGAGTACGCTTGCTTGGTAGCACATGTCTTCCGAGCATCTTGCTTCAGAAGCGAGGCAAGAATCCTTCCTGGCATTCGGAAAACGAAGAGTGGAACAGGCGAGCAGGTGTGCGTCATATGAGAGGCCCCGCCTTACATTTTCCGCCACAGATTTGGGGAAATTGGTCCGTGCGCAAAGTATTGTGGGGATTTTAAGACCGCAGAGTCTAGACATGTGCAGCCTCGAAATGTCTCCAAACGAAGTACGCCGGGCTCGGTAGAATTCCAAGTATGCTGGACATTGGAACAGTACTTCGGCGGCACTCGATGACGTAGTATGCTTGAAATAGTGGCTCTGGAGCAGCCTTACTCGACATTGAGAAACACCCTCAGTCCCCATTCAATCTAAAGGTCATGTACAGCTAAAGTTGAAGATTCGGAAAAGCTGTCATTCACCCCGCTCGTACTTTCTGCACCAGCATTGTGTATTGATGCATTGTAAGATAGCACAGCACAAAGGCAGGCAGGCCGTTCGGATGAAGGAAAGTACCTTTGAGGGGGAGAGTGGTTGCCGTAACGTGTTTTGTCAGATTTTCGGTGTCAGCAAGGCGCCATGAACTAAGTATCGACAGCTCAAAGTCTCATGTACTCTTCCTCCCCAGTCAAGGGAACTCTGTGACAGTTTGTCAGAAAAGTGAGACCTCTGTTCCAGGACTGCAACCCCATGTGCAGGGAAGAATACAAATATCAAAATAACTAGAGAACAGTGCGACAATAAAATGTATATGAAAACAACATAAAACAGCGCTGTGAATGGTAAACGGTGAGTTTGAGACATGCTGTAGGCAGAGGTGAAATAATTACTTAGATCTTGTAAGTAAAAAGTACAAAATACTTTGTCATAAGCACAAGTCCTGCATAAAAGATGTTACCCAAGAAAAAGTACAAAAGCAGCTGTGGCTAAGTGGATAGAGTGCTTGACTTTGAATCAGGAGGTAGCAAGTTTGAGTCCCACAGCAGTCAGTATGTCGTTGTGTCCCTGAGACACTTCACCCCAAATGGCTCCTGTGTGGATTGTCCACAGTACTGAATGTATGTAAGTCGCTTTGGATAAAAGCGTCTAACAAATGACATGTAATGTAAAAAAGCATTACTATCAAAATATGGTTAAAGATAGAAGGGATGAGCAAGGTAATAATAATGCAGATGGCCCATTTCAAGAGAATACAAGTACCGGTATGTTTGGATTCTAAATAATGATGCAGTCATTTGTTTATCACTGGTAAACATGGAGCTATTTTACTTTGTATAGTCCTTATTTAAAAGGGTACCTATTATACTTATTTTCAGGTTCATATTTGTATTTTGTGTCTCTACTGCAACATGTTTATATGCTTTAATGTTCAAAAAGCTCTTTATTTTTCTCATATTGCCTGTGTTGGAGGGATTTTTTTGCAATCTGAGCCTTTTCAGACCATTTACATGCACTAAAACATAAACAGTAGAATAAACTTCATTAAAATAAATGTAGCGGGGTGAAAGTATAAGTAAAGTACGAGTACTTAACTTAATGTTTTAAGTTACTTTAAACCACTTATAGGTCAATGAGTTCAACCCACAACACATTTGTCAGGTGCAACAGTATTACCGAGTAAATCTGTGATGCTTAACCACCTCACCCAACACTTGCTAAAGGGCTGTTGCATTGGCATGATCACATTAAGCTCCCTGTAATCTCTCCAGGAGATGAAGGCAACTCAACATGCAGCCTTAAGCTCTTCAGCAGGCTTTCTGTCAACCACTGAGAGCTCACATTGGCCACAGACGGACACCCCGACTGACAGAGCAGAACACAGGGAAGAATCAACACGAGCACTCGGAAGCTGATTGTGGGAGATTTACAATCTGGCATGTGACTGGGTGGAAAATAGGAAAAGTGCCAATAGCTTGTTAGCTCCTGGCACGTACACACTGTGCACACACTATGTGTATATGTTTGGCAGCAGATGTCACTTAGTACAGCTGCTGTATACCGACTAACTGGAGATAATTTGCAACATCTTCAGAGAGTGATTAATACATTAGCCATGAGTGGCAGAATAACATGGGGTAACAAACATTTGAAAAAAATATAAATAAAGGAAACCAAGTGTGTTGATGCCGCTCAAAAAGCTGTCTCCTTTCATAGATTTGTGATAGATCAAAACAGACAGGCAGATGAATTGCTAACAATTTGATTACATTGTTAAGAATATTGATGACACGATGACACATTCAACACTGCCTGATGAAAGCACTCATAAATCCACAGCAGTCTGCAGAATTGCTATCTTCAAAGAGGACTGAGAACATCTGTTGGTGAATGTTTTATAATCCTATCAGAAAGACAGATGTGTTCTGAACACAGCAGCAGCAAACAAGCAGAAGGAGAAACAGTCACCCACAAAAAGTCCTATTCTCGCTCTCACTCCCTCTCATACACCTAAACACCATTTCTGCATTTATATGTGCTTAAGTGAAAAGATTTTCCCTGGCTGCCGGCACTAACCTGATTTTAGAAACCAACTCTTCCTTGCTAAGTAAAGGGATTAGAAGAAACCAGATTACCACAGGTAGGGTGTCTGAAAAGGCTTCTTATACTTTTATTTAATTATTTTATTGCAATATGCATGACAAGACCAACTGCAGAGGAACACATATAAGCCTGGCAGGACACATTGGAACATCACAACTGCTCGGCATATGAACAAAATAGTCTCTTGCAATAAACAATTAACAACAACTGAACCCCCCCCCCCCTGCCTGAAATGCCTCATTTGGACATAACACTATGTTTAGCGCTCCAACACATTGTACATGACAGGCTAAGGGGCGGGACATCTCTAAACGGTTGACTAATCACAACAGAGCCGGCCAGCTAACCAATCAGAGCAGACTGGGTTCTGGTTTCAGACAGAGGGTGAAAGGAGGTGCTGCAGCACAGGCAGTATGAGGAAAATAAAGAGCTTTTTGGCATGGCAACATAATAATAATATATGTATCGCTTTTACAGGTGCTCAAAGACGCTTTACAGATATAGTGAAAAGAAAAGAACAACAAATAAATATACATAGTTAAAGTCAAATAATACTGTAGATCAACAATCACACATTAAAAGCCAGATTGAAGAGTTTTTGTGAGTGTTTTGAAGGTGGTGAGGTCAGTGCAGTCTCTGATGGGTTGGGGGAGTGAGTTCCGGAGGGAGGGGGCAGCGACGGAGAAGGCTCTGTCCCCCCAGGTTCCGGTGATTGATGCGGGTGGGGATGGATATGAGGTTGGCTTCTGATGAGCGGAGGCTGCGGGAAGGGGTGTGGTGGTGCAGCAGGTCTGTGGCATGGGGGGGGGGGGGGGGGGGCTGATTGTTGAGGGCTTTGTAAGTAGTAACATGTCACAGAAGAGGCACTAAATACATATATGAAGCTGAAAATCAGCATAACAGGGGCCCTTTAAGATAAACAGCAGATTTCTGTAAATCAATGCGGCAGATTGCTCAGCCAGGACCGAAGTAGTAGAAAAAACAATATGACATTGGCCTCCCAAGAGGAACGCCTCTTACATGCCAACAACAAAAAGTATACCGTTTCAGAAATCTGGATTATAATGTTATAAATCTGTTAAAGAGTCATTTGACTATTCTATCACATTCGTGCCTATACTTATTCTAACCATTATAAAAACAATTGTGTTTAGAAGGAAAGTTAGATTGCACTCTGAAGTTTTCAATTTCCTTTCTCGACAAACACATTTACAGATAATAATACACAACTGCAAAAACATCTTTCCTGGATTTTCTTTTTATTCCGAACCAATAAACCAACAGAGATGAAATATTGAAGAGCCTGTGAGCCAGATACAGATAGTGAAAAGCTTATTCAGTACACTATGAAATGTTCAAAAGCACTCGGAGCCTCTAAAGGAGTGACACAACATGCACACAATCGTACATTCAATCTAAAACTTTTACATTTCAGTTCTTAGCTGAATTGTATATTCGAGAGTGATTGCAGTACTTCTGATAAAAGCACCATTTGATAATGCACTCTGATATATCTACTCTCATTTAGTATTTATAACATGGTCATTTTTAGTCCCTTCCTTTTAACAAATAAAATAGTAATAATAGAAGACATTAGCCTGAGCCGCGGGGCAGTGTTTAAATGGCATTTCAAATCTCTCTTTGCAGAAACAGGTAGAGCGCAAGCCCAGAGGATTACTCTATCTGGGGCTGCTGTGTATACATATTTTAGTACATGTTGACTGTATGTCCACATGTATGCCTCTTTGATTATATAGATGTGTTTTGCTATATTCCAATGTACTCTTTCTGTAAGGTAGGCGAATGTGCCTGTGTGTGTAGGTGTGTTTGGAAGGGGCTCGGGGCCTAGTAATGAGTGCTCTTTTCTTTGATGTCCTATCTGCCATCATCCCTCCTGCCTCGGTGGTCAGACATTCTGCAGGGCGTGAGTTATGTCTGTGAAGATATACTGACCAATTTCCTCTGACAACTATGCACATCAGCCCTCACTAATGTCTCTGTCCTCCTATGAGTGTTTCCAAAATACCTTACATGACATAACAGTCTGATGATTTAGATTGTGTTGAAGTAGAAATAATGTCCCTGTGTTCTTTTGCAAAATGCACAGTGTTGCAAAAGTTAATGCTCCGTTTGAATATTTTACGAAACCTTTAATGAACAACTGAAGCCACAAGACGAATTTAGATGACTCTATTCCAGTGTTTCAACCCCTTAAAGTGCTTTTACAGACACAATCAGTATTCACCCATTCATAAAGAGGTGCTATTCAAGGTGCCACTAGCTCAGGGACACCATTGGCCATGCTATTGGGAGCAACTTGGGGTTATGGATCTTGTATAATAAGTCTTTGACATGTCAATCTTCCGATTAGATGACGACCAATCAACCTACTGACTCATAGTCGTCCCTTTATTTCTTAAAGGACATCAGGTTTTCTATTACATACTGAAATGTATTGCACCAGAAACATAAGTAGAACAAATACATAAAGTCAGCAAATGAACGTGCTTTCCCCCTCCTGACGTAATCTAACATAAAGGGTTTTGTTTTGAGTCATGTTGATGACAGGATGGTTTTCAGCCAATTACAATCACGTAGCTGCAGTGATTATTCCTCCCAGCGCAGCTCTGCTCAGGATGCACAGCTGTGCCCAAACGTACATTTCCTGACTCCAAATCAGTGTAAACCAATCACTGAATATCTATACTTTACTACATCCTATGGCATTTACTGTCTTTGTGTTGATGCAATGCCGAGTTATTTACAGCAAACACTGTGCTCTAAGCTAAATAGGTGATCCAGTGCACTGTAGGTCTAAAATGGCACCTGGCACTGTTTTGAAGTAGATAGGTAGGAGATAACCAGAGCTTCGGAGAAACCTACAGTGCTGTTTTTGTCTAGGTTCTTCACATAAGGGGAAAACATGAATGTTTGAAACATTATGATCTATGAGTCATTATGCCCCAGAGGATGCTTCTCCATATGTTCTTGTGATTCAAGGTTTGTCAGCGGCACCTCATATTATATGTTGTTTCCATACAGCCAAGAAAACATGGAATGATACACTCATTACTGCAGATTTGTCTGTTGTATCATCTTCTTCTTCTTCATGTTTTCTGCTCTACAACACCTCGGAGCTATACCATACATTTTCTTCTTCACATATCCTTTCCCATGTCTTCTGTTTTCTGATTAAACCTGACAGGCATGGTGCACAGTATCTATTTGTTCTCTGAAGTTGCCTTGTGTTGAAAGGTGCTATATAAATAAACTTGCCTTGCCTTGTACCGTAAAGAAAACTATTATTTCTAACTTGAACTATTCTATTGATGAAGCAGTACCGTCATTGATGTGGTAATATGGCATTAAGATATTTATAGTATGTGTGGTATTTTGCAATGTTCTATATAGTTTCACATTGGAATAGCCTGGCTTTTGAAATGCTTTCATGAATAAACTCTGATGGAAATTCTGTCGATAAACTAATCAAAGAGTTGTCCTTCTGAGTTTTTAATCTTTGTGAGAGAGGCCCACAGCATTCAGAATACAAGGTCTCTACAGCCGAGTACAACTAGTCATACTTATTACTCTGCTTTTGTCTGGATTATACATGATCCGTCATGAGATCATTTACCAATTTAATTTAACATCAATAGTCACGACTTGAGTGGTCACATGGTACCTTCTAACTGGTCATCTTACAAAGGGACCATATCTAAACTAAATGGATCTAATCTCTTGTGGCATGTAAGACTTCCAGAATATCATTATTTTTAAAGCATTATAGCTTTCCATTCACTTGATAATAATAGTTAAATAAAATAAATTCAATTGTGGCATTTGTTGGCGGCCAGGTTGGGTTGGGCGGTTTGATTCTGCATCCTGCATAGCAACAGTATGGAAAACAGCCATCAGCTGATGGATTTTGGGACAAGTTCTAAGACCTTAAGTACATGTTTAAGTAATTTAAAATATATAAAGATATATATTTTTTTCACTTGATAATCATAATTTCCCATACAAAACGTTCAAACTATGACATGTGACGGTGGCCCGGTTGTTCGGCTGTTTGACCATACAGATCAACATTATGCAAAATAATTAATTTAACAATAGCAAACAGTTTCTTTTTTCAAAAGCTGATGACATATGATGTTCTGTTTTTGTAACATGTTCTAAAGCAAAGCTTTACATCAAAATGTGGGCTTGGAAACTAACCCTAAACCCTATTGTCGTCATACTGACTCAAACAAATCTCTGTTGGGCTACAGTGCATTCTGATTGCTGTATATGTAGACATGTGAACAGACATATGAACAAGCATCCTCCCAAAGGTCATGCCTGACTGACGCTACAGTTCTGCTGAGTGACATCTAAATCCAGAGTCCTGTTCCTGCTGTCACCATTACTTAAGACAGCTGCATTATTCCGGAGGCTCCCTCTGGCTTACCTTTATACTGCAAATATAATAGAACTGAGAGATTTTATCTTTCACCACATCTGAATGAATGCATTTCAGAGTATAGAGGGAAGAAATGAAATTGCTGCTCCCTTATTGTGTTTTTATCCGTATATCTCACTTTCTCTCTCCACATCAGGCCGTCTGTTCTTTATGTCTGAGGCAGTGGCTCAGTGGAGGGAGGCTGTGGCTCAGTGGGTAGTGTGCTGGACTTTGACTCAGGGGACAGCAAGTTTGAGTCCCACTGCAGTCAGCAGGTCGTTGTGTCCCTGGGCAAGACACTTCACCCCAAACTGCTCCTGTGGGGATTGTCCACAGTACTGAATGTATGTAAGTCTAACAAATGACATGTAATGTAATGTCTTCTGAATCCCACCCAGCTCCTCTCTGAGTGTGTGTGCAGCAGCCTCTGCAACACTGCTACGGTATATGTCAAAGTATGCTAATGAGGTGGCGGCATATGGCTCATTCCTTATTTAAACTCAGACAGACAGTAAGCCACTCAACTCACCGAGCATCCCTTCTCACTTCCTGCCCGATCTCTTAATGAGGATCTCAGGCGTTATCGCAATCAGCTCAACACACCAGGAAGGATCAGTAACGGCTGCATTATATCTCCAATCGGAGCTGCTGTGTAAATCACATTATGGGACAATATGTTACTTAACACTTGGTGTGAGAAGGAAGCTAAGCCGAAAGCATGATCACAAGCTATTTCTGGATAGGTGCACGCACATTGGCCCAATGGCACATTGATTCACACACACACACACACACACACACACACACACACACAC
>CALSBZ010046939.1:2204506-2227014 GCA_943591055.1 Gobionotothen gibberifrons
ACACACACACAGTCTGCTATGTAGCACTATTCCATCACGCTGTGCTCAGCACTCTGTCACTCTGACAGTTTTGTTTTATTTGATGATCGGAGGGTACAACCCTGCCTACCTCACGCAGTTAGTCACCGATTTACAAGCAAACACACAAACACACAAACAAATCACTGCCATGAGTTGAGTTGAAGTTTGATATCTGCTGTATGTGTTTTTAGTGAGTGTGCAATATGAAGTGGGCAGAGATAGATGAGAATACACATCATTTTTTTTCTTCTAAGTGTAATTGTTATTATACCTGACAATATTTTTGTAGTGTTTACATTTAAAAATAGTCAAAATCGCAAATAAATGTGCACAATAAGCTGTTGACAGGTCCGAGAAACACTTCTGACTGAAAATATGTAGACATTTTCACATCTTCATAACGTCGTCACACATTCATGGGAGGAAGATTAAACATGTCCGTGTTAAGTAGTCTAAAATTATCCGGGGACGTTATGTCAACAAGATAGCGACACATTTACACGCTGAAAGAAGGTAGCAGATTTAATATAGGCCGTAAATGTATTTATTGCGCTTTTTTAATGCAGCCTTGCATCACTTCGTACGGCGTTAAAGAAACAGACGTTATTTCCATAGCAGTTTATAGTATAGATTGAGCAAATAGATCTCTAAATAGCTAAATCAGAGCCTTGATGCTTTAATACATGCATTACAACCTGTGAAAAAAACACGTTGTGATGGATTCATGTAGCTGGCATTTCAAGTGGTACAAGGCCTCAGTTCTCTATTAAGAACGGCTCCTCTTTCCCTAAGGACGGCTACAGTATACTTCAGAACAAAGAGAAATAAATGGCTCTAACCAGTAAGTGTGTGTGTGTGTGCGTGCGTGCGTGCGTGCGTGCGTGCGTGTATGTGTGTGTGTGCGTGTGTGTGTGTGTGTGTGCGTGTGTGTGTGTGTGTGTGTGTGTGTGCTCTCACAGTAAAATACATCTGAACCGAACTTCCAAATATAACTTCAAACAGCTCAGTGTCAATGTTTGTTCACCTCGCTGTCTCTCATTCCCAAAAGACACAGCGCTTCCAGTATACACTCTCACTTAAACAACTGTTTACTTTCCTAACTGACGGATGTTTGATCAAGGGAAAAAAGCATTTAAAGAACTCTAAGTGTCCTTTTTTTCTTCTTGTTACCTTTATAGAATCTAAATCCTCTCAAAATGTTTTTACAGAAAGACAAACCAATACGTAAACAGGTCAGACATGCACCAGTTGTAATGGACACATATTGTTGTTTCTGAATTAAAAGCAAGAAGAAAAGTTGTTGGCACATGCAATATGGAAGCTGGATTTTAATGAGCATTGTGTCTCGCTTATTGTAAACAATTCTGTCTTTATAACAGGAGAAATATGTTGGCGTCAGACTCAGCACAGTGATTAGATTCCCATGATATTGTGGTGTTATGTGATCGTTTGTCAAGGTAACAGCTTACCTGTGTCATCATGGCAGCATTAACTTAACCCATAAACACATCATGACTCTTCGGATATCATTTCTGTGTTGTTGCTCTGCTTCATTGTCTCATCACTCTTTGTCTAGCTTTTTCTTTATTCATTTTCCTTTCAGCAATCTGCCTATGACACCCTCACTTAGATGTGACTAATTACTGTTATGTTTTCTAAATGAAAAACCAAAAATAAAAACAGTTTTCAAACAGGTCTGCATGAAACCTTTGCGTAAGATCTCTTGTGATAACACTTTGATGAGACCTTTGCAGATAGATGCACGAGAGTCTTAAGGCGGTACATCTGTAATCACAGCAGGTGCCCAGAAAAACAGCAAACCACCTCTTGCACTGCATGACTACTTTTGAATTGAACCCATGCTGCAGATAGAACAAATCATGCTAAGTGAATCATTTCTATGTTGGAGTTATTCAACAAATTAGGATTTTACACTCATTTCCAGGTTCCTATTTGTACTTTGCGGCTCTAATGTGACACGTCTCCATGCTTTAATGTTCAAAAAGCTCTTTTTTCTCATACTGCCTGTTTTCAGACCATTTACATGTACTAAAACCTAAACAGTCGAATATACTACATTCAAATAAAAACAGTATAGTGGATAGTTCACCCTCCGTCTGAAACCAGAGCCCAGTCTGCTCTGATTGGTTAGCTGGCCGGCTCTGTTGTGATTGGTCAACTGCGGCGCTTAGTGATGTCTGCGCCTTAGCCTATCACGTATAACGTGTTGGAACGCTAGCCAATACAAGTGTGAAGTAAACAAAGGAGTCCAATTGAGGCGTTTCAGGCAGGGGGGGGGGGGGGGGGGGAGAAACCCCCTCTGGAGGGGAACAGGGATTTTAGCCTTTGCAGACCATTTACATGCACAACAACCTAGAAGACACTAGGAGAGGGAAAACCACAAAAGCATATAAGGCCCTTATAAAGCAGCTTTGTAAAAGCAGACATTCTTTCATGCTTTTGTTTCCCCGTTTTTATTTTGATTATACCCCTGCTATAAATGTAGGGGCTGTCTCTATTTTAGGCATATACTCATACAGCTTATGAGGGTTGTGTGTGTGTGTGTGTGTGTGTGTGTGTGTGTGTGTGTGTATAGCATTATAGGTGTGTGTGTTCTCCTCTGACTCACCGTCCAGCCTCCTCCGTCTGTGGTCATGTCGCAGTAGACCTGGAAGCCTGCAGGGTGGTGCACAGGGAACACGGAGTAGATGCCGTCCTCTCGCTGGCCGCTGGCGTACAGATCACCGCAGTCACGGGGACGCGAGCCTGGGGAGAGGTGAGAGGACGAGACATGAAATAAATTAGCTCCAATATGGCTTGCACAGGGAACGATTGCTAGGAGCGGGAAAGTGGAATCAGTAATATGGAGAGGATGAGGAAAACATGATATAACACTTTCAGCACTCTGACCTCTGTCTGCAGCAGGGGGAAAGAGGCATGAGTTAATTAGATAGTCAAAAAGCAGCTCTGGTTCTATGTAGTGATACAGGCTGATTCCATATGATAATGAATTGTCTTTCCATGGAATTGTGAGGAAATATTATATCAACAAATTAAACACCATTAAATCGACCAAACTGAAATAACAAGCATACAGTACGAGATAGTTAGACGAGGAAAGCAGTTTCTCATTGATCCTACATTTGGAAAAGTTAATCTATGTGGCTTATAGAAGTCATTTGTATATGTACATCATTATTTATGATTTATGGAATTTGATTGTGTATTTATAACTTGTTCGTATAAATCATTTTTCAAAGCTTGGAAGTATATTCAATTAAATGTAATAATAACTCAAATTTCTCATGGGATTTTATTTTAGACAAGAGATTTGTTTGACAACACATTTCACATTGGCAGTGATTTTATGCAATAGACATTTGTATTGTCTCTATACTGTAATTTCCCTTGAAACTGTGATGTTCATTTTCTATTAAGTTCTGAGTTAAATGGTAAATCAACCAGAACTTCAAACTTCACATGCTGAGCGAAACATAATATATTGTGATTGTCAAAGAATATTTCTGTCTTTACTCTATGATATTTAAACCTTTTCTGTGTGTTGACATTTACGATCAACCCGGAGCCTGTTATCTCTCTTAAGGAATGGGAGGCTCCAGCTATCTTGATAAACCAGTTCAACTCTCTGTCACGAAATGGTTTACGGCTGTGGGAACACTGGCTTCGAGGCCATTAAGGGTCAGATGCAAATGATTCAGGGGGCCCAGGTGTTAACGCCCCATCCCCTAATATGTGGGTTGACTGTCTGTAAACTAGTTAAAAGGTCTATCGAGAGAGATACTGATCAGAATTGACATGGCAACCCACCCGTGCAGTCAGAACCTTTGACTGTGTGACTTGTGATGATACTTGTATTAAATCTCAGTGTTTGACATCAGAACTCCTGCTCGTCCTGTCTCTCCTTCATGAGTCGGTGACTCCCACTGCATTGCTACACAGAAGTTTCCTCCACAGTGATAAATATCGTTATGGAGATATGAGAAGACCTATATGGTGAAAGAGGATTTTGGCTAATTGCCCAGTCCTAATATGAAGTCATCCTATGAAATTAAAACCTCAAAGTCTAGTATTAGTCAATCTCTTCCTGATAGATTGTCTCAAGAAGATCAATGAGGAGGAAGAGTACGGCTGTGTGAAAAACATAGACTCAAGAAAGATAGATGGTGAGATGGATGGGGGTGGGGGGGTGATAGATGACACCGTGGGACAACGGAGGCTAAGTGCGACAAAGATCAAAAAGTAAAAAAAGACGGAACGCAAGTAAAGTCGAAATGAAGACATAAAGGGTGGAGGGTGGACGTGATCCTGCAGGCAGATTTATAGCACAGAGGCAGATTTCAGATAACACACGTTGTAGGAAGAAGGAGGAAACAAAACACATAATGGAGGGCGGAGAGGAGGAGATGTGGTAAAGTTATGACAAGTATTGTTAGAAAAATATCTCTCGTCACCGGCTTGAGCTTCAACATCAGGATCCATGTATTCATTATCCTTGCAAGAATGGAAGTAGTCATCACATACAGAGCATTTGGTACAACTAGTTCCTGAACAGTGTCCTTCACATGCTGGTATACAAGAGAGGGAGTTACACAGTCACAAGATGGAGGA
This sequence comes from Gobionotothen gibberifrons, assembly GCA_943591055.1. NCBI lineage: Eukaryota > Metazoa > Chordata > Actinopteri > Perciformes > Nototheniidae > Gobionotothen > Gobionotothen gibberifrons. The sequence goes on from CALSBZ010046939.1 coordinate 2,209,157, forward strand.
ATACCACTTCAAAGCAGTATTCAATGTTTAGTTCAGATTAGCTCCACATCAGAAATGATCATGCTTGTCATATGTCTATCTCCATAGAGGCTGAATCATCATGTTAATCACATAGCTATCATATGCCTCAAACAGTCCTGATGCTCTTCTAGGTAATCACACATCCTGCTGCGTACAAAGCTACAGATGGGCCTTTGTTATCATGTGTACTCTGATATTGAAAGAGTACATCGAGTATTTTCCCAACATGTTTGAGGAATACAACACAGACAGAATCAGAGAGAAAAGCAGAACAGTAGCACCCTTTACTGTGACTGACAAACATGTTTTACACCATGGAGATATATTCCCCAGGAACTCTGTGATGAAGGCAGTGGGTGTTTCTCAATGTCGAGGACGCTTGCTTGGTAGCACATGTCTTCCGAGTCACTTGCTTCAGAAGCGAGGCAAGAATCCTTCCTAGCCTCGGAAAACGAAGAATTGTGGAACAGGCTAACAGGTGTGCGTCATATGAGAGGCCCCGCCTTAAATGGAGCGCGATTTCCGCCAAAGATTTGGAAATTGGTCCGTGCGCAAAGCATTGTGGGGATTTTAAGACCGCAGAGTCTACACATGTGCAGCCTCGACATTTCTCGCTACGAAGTACGCCGGGCTCGGTAGAATTCAAAGTATGCTGGACATTGGAACAGTCCTTCGGCGGCACTCGATGACGTAGTATGCTTGAAATAGTGGCTCTGGAGCTGCCTTCCTCGACATTGAGAAACACCCACTGTCACAGATTGTGCACTTCAACCTTAGAATTGTTGAAATGTTAAACAGCTAGAGTATTTGAAAAGGCCACACAAGATGTTCTCACAGGCTCTACACGATATAACATGTTTGGTCTCCGTGTTAGCCTCCACTTCTGTGCTCCGGCTTTCATCCTCATCACATATAAATGCTAACATTTCCCAGTTCTCCTTTTCATTACAGGCTGCTCAAGCTGTCTGGCTTCCATGGGAAATTACTAAAAGAGACTACCATTATTAGTCAGGCATTTGGATATTTGAAACTAGGGCTTTCAAAGTTTTCAGTTTAATGATCCCTTACAGCAAAAAAAAAGTCTTCCTTATACAGACCCATTTCACGATTATACTGACACTCCACCTCTACTTCAGCTTCCAAGCTTTTATTTTACACAGAATAAGATTGTTGGTCTTCTTATGTGACCTAATTGATTTACAACCCATACCTACTGTATCTATTCCAGTGACAACATATACGTCTTACTGACATGGTGTTTCAGAACAAGCTTGTATAGGTCCTTGGTTTCTGGTCATGGCTTCATGAGCTTTTATTGTAACTTCTATCAATTTAGTTGTCAGTACGTCAGTCACTGATAGTTTCTGTAATGTCAGAGCCTGCTCTCCCCTCCCTCTCAGGTGTTAGTCACCAGGGTTTCCTTCAATAAGTCATCTCTCCTGTGTATCTCTTGCCAAGTGTCCCTCCTGTTGGCTAATATGAACACAGTGGACTAGGGTAGAGTACACTAAGGATTATGTTCATTATTGATCAATCTTATTATTATTTTCTCGATTTATAGTTTGTTCTTTAAAGTGTAGAAAATGTGAAAAGAGTTTATTCCAGTGTCTCAAAGGGCAATAATTTGTTCTAATTCAAACAGAGGAAAGCAGAAAATATCTATATTTTAAGTCTTAATAGCAGCTTATTCTGCCATTTTAACAACAATTGCTATACTAATCAACCTTTCTTTTACTTAAAACTTAATGAAACGTATCATGACAGCTCTATTGTGGACTTCATGGTCCCTCTTATTCCATATTTTTCTTACCGTAAAAAAAATCCTACCAAAACAAACAAGGTCTTCGTCTGTCAAACGACACCTTGACCTTTCTGGTTCCTACTGAAATGTATTAAAGAAAACTAAAGATTAAAAACGTCATCTTGCAGCTGAACACAACAGGCGTGTAGCACATTTGAATCAGAAAGGAGGAAGAAGTTCATTTGTTTGGGATTTTTTTCAGCTGTTGATTTGGTGCACTATTAAGCATCTATGGCAGCAGGATGTGGGATCAAAGGCGCATTAGTGTTGATGCAAATGAAAGGAACATGTGGTATGTCCAAGCCCCCAGGAAGTGCGCCGGACTCTGAGGAAAATATTCGTTGTGGCCAAACGGCGGTACTGCACGTTCGTATCAGTCGCTGGGCCCGGAAATACTTTTTCCCATTTACTAACATTGGGAAAGAGTGGTCTGTAAATCGTTGGATAATTTTTAAACTAAATAAACTACCCAGTATGAACATTTGTATAGCCCTTATTAAAATCATTCGGTCCTCAAGTTATAAAATGTACTAATAATGTTATTCTGAGAGTTATTTTCCGCGGCATCATGAACGCGGATCCAACCCACGGGACCGCGCCGCCCGGCACGTTCATGTGACGTGTTCAGTACAACATGAGTTTTACCTTTACCCATGGATGCACAATAACAACGGAATATATGATTATATGAATACTTTCGTGACGTTTCACGCTCTCAAAAGAAGGGAGATTTTGTCTTCATGCGCCAATGAGCAACTCTCACGGCCCCTACACACGGCGGCGTGTGTTGCCGCTTCAACGCTTCTGCCCATTCACTTTGAATGGGGTGACGTCACGCTTCGTCAAACTGCATTGTGGGAGCAAAGCGTAGCTTTTCTCGCGGTGCTCGCTGCTAAAGTAGAGCAATGTTCTACTTTTGAAGCTTCGACGGAGGCGTCAGCCAATCGAATCATATGCCAGTACAAGCTCTAGCCAATCAAACCGCGTGCTTGTGTGTCTGGGGCGGGAGATTCATGTGATTGGTTGTTGGTCGAGTTTCAGCCCCCCCCCGCCGGCAAGCGACAACGAACGAGGCCCCGCCTCCCACGCTGTATCCACTTCTTATTATACATCCATGGGTGTGTCTCATTGATTCGTTTTTAATAGCTTTTGGACATTAATCAACATCAAAGGTCTATGGCTGTAACAAGTTCATAGTTTATCAGGCTTTGGCAACACAGACAAGTATTTAGAAATAGGATAATGTGTTGAAAATAGAAAATATAACATCTTTAAAGTCTATTGAGTTTCTAATGATGTGTGTAGAGTTTGAGTGGGTGTGTGTGCATTTGCTAGTGAGGACCTTTGAAGAAAGTACCGGTTCTGAATCTCATCAGTTTGGTGACAAAGTTCTAAGTCACATAAACCCTTCAAAGTAAGTCAGTGTGACAAGGCAGGCTCTGCACAGTGGGAAGTGAACTCATCGTAATGCACTCTATCCTCCGTCTCCCTCACACTGCTCATCTGTGGAACACATTGAAGTCGTTTCCAAACATGCACATGTCCTGCATCCAACCTTTCTGATTATATTTGATCTTACTCTATATTTCTTTTACAACGCAATAAGCATACAGTAGAATAATTTATGTAGCAGCAGGAAAATCCAAATAAAGAAGTCTACCAGATGCAGTGGTGTAATGAAGAACTCAAGTATTGTACTTAAGTCGATGTTGTGGTAATTGTAACTTAAGTATTTTTATTTGTATACTACTTTATACTTCTACTCAACTACATTTTGGAAGCTAATAATCTACTTTTTACTCCACTACATTCATTTTACAGAATGAGTTACTCGTTACTTCACAGGTTCAGATTATTAGCAAAAACAAATACAATAATAAATAAACTATGCTATAAAGTTATAGTTAACATATCAAGCACTATTTTATAACGTTATTAAAAGTAGCTCCACTTGTACCAGATGTGATGAACACATTTCTGCTGAAAAAGTAACAATCCAGTTATTTAATGTAGAATATTCTGAAATGGGACATTACGCACAATAAGTACTTTAACTTTTGGAACCGTAAGTATATTTTGATGCCAATAGTTTTGTACTTTTACTTAAGTAATATTGTGAATGCATGTGACAGAGTATTTGTAAAATACAAGTAAAATATCTGAGTACTTCTTTCACCACCGACCAGATGTCCAGTCATTACTTTTAGATTCACTTCTGCCAAAATACATTTAATTTGACTTGTGAATCCTTTCAGAAAGCCACTGTGCAGCAAAGGCAGGCAGTCCATGAAGTGAAAGAGGATTTCTTCAGTGCTTTAATGCGACTACAAACTCTGCTGCAGTCAGAGCTGAGAAGGGCTTCGCTGCTGTCATGTTGGGCTTCATTCAACTTTGAAAATCGAATATATGCTCTTATGGGAATCCAATGCAAAGAGCACAGAGATGAAGAATTCAAATATCCACAGGCACAGTAGCACAGACAGGCAGGCAAAGATGTCCCTACTTGGGTTTAACACTACACCACATATAGACACAGCAGACATTCAATATTGAGCTGTTTAATGTGCATCTCAGTTAGACCATTATTATGTTAATATATTAGATGGTCGACACCTGGTACACTGACCCTATGTTAGAATTCACAAATTGATACATATGCGCTGGAGAAATATTGTATCGTGTGTTTCTAGTGTAGCATACCATTCAGGTATCTTTATGAACAGATAGCCAAAGCAAGCTTACCCACAAAAGAATGGCATAATAATAATTTAAAAAAAGGATATATCACATCATTAAAAAAAATGGGGGCATTTTGAGGAAGGTACAGTTTGTGTCAATTTAGAGCAGCACTGATGTTTTTCTTGTTTCTCTGCCTGTTTTCTCGTTCACTGTGGATGTCTTTGATGAAATGTCAAGGCTGTGCTGCACAGAAACACTACGTTGCCGCCGGCTGCTTTGTTAATCCTGACTGTAGCTCTGAAGAGAAAAAGAAAAACCTGCCGAGAACTATATTTCAAAAAGGACTGGATGGACAAAGAATATAACATAACATAATGATTTCTCTTTGTGTGTACCATATCTTTTTATTTTCTACATTTTATTTCATTATTCTATATCTTGTAGAGACTGTGAATACTTGCAAGCATTGCTGCAGTGTAAACCTTGAGCAGAGAATATGTGGAGCGATGACCATGGTGCTGAACCTTGGTTGGTCCATGAGTCTGAATACTGCACAGCTTTACTCCTTAGATTTACATAGTCTATAATAGCTACCTTTTATGTTATGAAGTTCTCTGAGAACATTGACATGAAGCATACAGGAACTTAAAGTGGAGGTCATTTATAAACCTAATAACAGGATTATGCCCTGAAACCTGTGAAAGCAAAGGAGGTATTATAGCATACTTTGGAGCAAATGTATTTTTCTTTCATTTAAAGTAGCCCCTTGTTCCATATAGAAAGCAATGTCTACACATTAGGCCACAATGGGGAGACTAATGACCGTTTTCGTTCAAATATCAAGCTGTTATTTCCTGGACAGTACAATGTCAGGTTAGGTATTTCTGCGGTAAATACAGGAAAATTGCTCTAAAATGAAATGCTTCGTATGTTGGAAAAAAAAGGATATTCCCTCTTGTAAATGTCTTTACAGTGAGTCTGTCACTGCAGCAGCTCTGTACGATGCAGCATAATACATATGTAAGCATATTTCAGTAAATATCATTCCCGAAAAGACACTGTTGCTTTTCTTATCCAACCATTGATGTTCTTTTAAAGTTGGATTGTAGTGTAAATCTCACTGGAGAAATAAATACATGTATTGGTTTTAGTAAACAATATTTTCCTATACAGATGAAGCACTTAATTTCGGACAGTTTGAAACGCAAGGGCAGTGATTGGTAAGTGGTCTGCCCTCGCTCAAGGGAAAGCCTCCAGCTTGACTTGAGACCGCCCCCGTTATAAATAAATGTAATTATAATGAAGCCAGCTGCAATGGATCATTGAAAACCTGAAATTGAAAATCTGGCAATGCCCTCTTGGAAAATAGTGGGAGGGCTTGACCTTCCTCGAAACTGGGCGTAGGCAGGTCGTAGGCAGGAACAGGTAAGCTGGAGTCCGAAATTAAGTGCTTCATCTGTACAGGTTTGCAAAGGAACTACCCATGCAAGAACAATATTAATTATGAGCTGCAATCTCTGACAGACAGCTGACAGAGTGTGACACGTGTTTGCAGGGGGGGGGGGGGGGGGTAACAATGACAACAGGAGCAGCAAACAAGAGAAACTCCAGCAGCAACAACACTGTGATGTAATCATCACAACAACATGAAGTGCCTGCTGACTTAACCGTGTTGTACAGGAATGGATATTAAAAATACACAGAGCTCATGCATAATCATCCCTTATTATGAAGACTTTACCAGACATTCCCCCTAATAACAGAACACAAACACGTGTACAATCTAATGCAATGCAAAACAATAGCTTGCAATACATATTGCCGTGTTCTATTCATTCTACATCAGAGTTTTAGAACATTAATGTTACTTCACATTCTGTTACATCATATTCTTCATGTTCTTGTAATTGTGTTCTCCTCATACACTGCAGGGGGGGGGGGCTATCAGTTTATACATTGACTAATGATTGCCTTAACCATAAAAAACAATGATGTTTCTGTCTCTGTCGTTGTATTCATTTATACACAGCCAGGAGACAATACATTTAAATTAAGCTTGAAGAAATAATTCCACAATATAGTTATAATGCCTGCTGTGAGATAACGATTCTGCTAAGATCTAAAGAAGTCTTTCGTTACCAATAAATTATAATGAATTGCCACCAAAGATATTAGCATGTTACAAGTTACTGTTTACTGATTGCCTCAGATACTGTTGTTTAGCAAAGAACTGTATGGAAGATGGTGTAAAACTTTGTAAATCTGGCGGCTGAACCACTAATAAAAAAGAAGTTCAGCACCATGGACAGAGCTTCAACCAGGTGATCCACGCTGGCCTATGAAAGCCAAATATCTCTACAGTAAATACTCTGTTTCTGCTTGAATCACTTTTCAAAGAAAAATGCCTTAACACATAAACAAACACTATATTTGTTGATGTGTCTAAAATAAATAAATGAATAACCAATCAAATAGAGATAAATAGTTTTGGTTGACATGTTAGCTTTTGATGCTTTTAATATAAGTTTAGCTTTAATTTAACTTTAAGTAGACTTTAGATAGAAGTGTGCTTTATATAACAATATATGTTGTACATCAAATTTAATATCAGAATTTAGTACTCTGTAAATACACTATAGGAAACGTCCGAGCTTAAACATTTATGAATTGTCAAGTTCCTAAACCCAGGAGATTCACTGATATTTGAAACATATATGAACTTTGAAACCCTCATCTGGTGCAGCTAAGACTTTTATGACAACAGCATTAGCAGCTAATTGCTTTATCAGCTTGTAAGATTGCATGATGTTTAATAATACATCCAACGAGTCATGTGAAGCTCTTCTGCTCCTTGGAGCACAAGTCAAATTTCCTGCCTATTCCCTCGTGTTTGCAGATGTTGGAGACATCCTCCACATATTGTATGCTGTGTGCTAAACATGAGCAGCCTTCGCTCGGCGCTCCTCGGCTACCTATGCGAGGGGAATCCAACAGGGGAATGCCGATGGGTAGAGTGCGCCTGGTTAAAAGCCTTCCAATGGGATGATGCCTCGGGCCCTTCTCTGCCTCTCAGCAACACGGCCCAGTGGACATTCAGTCATTTCTCATGTACAGTAAAACATTCTACATCTCTACCAAGGCCACTGGGTAATGTGGAGGAGACATAGCCCAGGGAAACACACTGATATCACCAGGAGAGGCTGAGGTGAATGTATATAAGGTTAAAACAAAATAGCGGAAGCCACTGACAGAGGATGGAGACAGTGGAAGAGGGTGACACATATAGGTGATGTATACAGACACAGGGGCACAAACTGAGTATCGGACAAACAAATCTACAAGGAAAAATCCAAGACAGACGGGTACAGATAGTCTAGCCATGCCTAATTTCTCTTACCGTTGGCGCAGCCCTTGAAGCGGGCTCCTCTGACGGGGCCCTTCATCAGGTCAGCCTTGACACGTGCCTTCAGGCCCATGTTCTCCTTCTGCATGGCGCTCAGAGAATCACTCACCGAGTTCACCATCTTCACCATTTGGATATGACTGTCCGACAGCAGCTGGAAAACACATTACAGTTACACGTATTAACAATATAATAACATGTAGTACTAAAGGATGTTTATACAATGTTTTTATAACCTTCCAGAGATGGATTTCAATTAATTTAACAAGACAGTAAAACAATTCTATCAGACAGAGTGTTCAACTTTCACATTATAAGCAGCAATCCATTTCAACCATGTCGACTCAAATCACAATATTTGATGCTATTTATGGAGGTTATTTATTCGACTACAGCCATCCACTCCTGCACTGTTTTTGAATGGTGTTTGAGTCACAGAAAACAGTGAATGCATGTACTGGACACATTTGTATCTCATTTTTGCAAGACATACTATCAGACAAATAAAGAAATGTCATCATGGCTAAATAGATATCCTCTATATGAGTCACTTCTTCAGTTGTTGTTATGATGGAGTTGCTCCTCAGAGTATGTTTGTTGCCCCGAGTCATTTGGAACTGAACTCTGGGATTTGTATTGTTAACAACTTCTTAGCGTTATCTCAAATGAACATAGGCGTTACAAAATCAACCATAACGGGAAGCTTAAGGATTATATACTTAAAGATAAGCAATCCAAATACATTTTATTGCAATTGATTTTGTCAGAGTTGCATCACATTTGCATAGCAATGCACCTGCAGGAAGGGAATTATATTTCTCGAGAGCTCAAGGATGAACAACTATCTAACATTTTAGAGCACAGCGCCCAAAAACGACATTTAAACAAGGTCACTACAAAACTATCTCACTATGTCCATGTTTGCTTAATGCATGTCTCCTGGATTTGATTCCTTGTTTATAGCTTGTGGATGCAACAATCCTCAGCAGCAACTCACATTTTGAGCAACCTTGAACATACAAGCAAGGACAGTTTTCAGAGTAGATTCCACTGCATGTCTATGCGATGGGAGAAATGACTTTGGGGGAAAAAGCTGTGTTTATCGAAAATGAAAACCAAGGGCTGCCTCAAAGGAAGTACGTTTATCGAAAAACTTTTGGTTTTCTCTCAGAATGGTACAACTTTATAATTCAGGCTGCAACATTTGGTAAAAAATAAGTAATTGTTATATTTTTGACTGATATTGCAATTGCGATATGATTGCGATATAAGAGGGAATGATGATATTTGATCTATATTAAAGAGGACATATTACCCTCATTTTCAGGTCATGTATTGTGTGCCTCTCCAGTGACATGTCTCCATGCTTTCATGTTCAAAAAGCTCTTTATTTTTCTCATACTGCCTGTGCTGCAGCACTTATGTTCCCCTTCTGTCTGAAACCAGAGCCCAGTCAGCTCTGATTGGTTAGCTGGCCGCCTCTGTTGTGATTGGGCATCCACTTAGAGATGTTACGGAAGTAAACAAAGGAGAACAAAAGGATTTTAGCCTTTGCAGACCATTTACACGCAGAAAACCCTATAGAACACTACAGGGAAGGGAACACCCCAGAAAGCATAAAAGGGCCCCTTTAAGATGATCCTGATTTGCTCTTTTTGGAGGATCTGTACCAAAAAAAGAAGTCTGTAGAATACCATTTGCAGGTGAGTACTTCTTTGCAGCACCACAATACTTCATTCAGATATTTTCATATATTTCCGTTAACCAAACTCTTTATTTACCTAGCTCAGGGTCTAGATCACGTGGTACAGGAAAGTCCTTTAAGGACCTTCAGAAACAACAAGAGCGCCATATGTAGCAAAGAGACCACATGGTACCGTATCCCATAATACACCCTGGTGAATGCTGAAAGCCTCCACTGGGAGCACTGGTGATGAATGTATGTGTTTGAACTAGCAGAGAGCAGGGTAACCTCTCTCATCCGCTGTGTTCACTCTCCTACCTGGAGCCCTATATCTGTGGCACATATTAACCTTCAGTGGGCCAACATCTTATGTGTACACTAACTTCACTTTTTAAAAAGGTATACAGAATAACCTTTACCCTTCCTTAACCTACACATACTCACAATTTATCCCATTCATTTTCTTTTAAAATGTCCTCCACTCTCTCTTCTACACTAAGAAGTGCAGAGCTGAAAGTCATATACTGTATTCAGGTTGCAGGGACTTCTATTCAAGGCGTGTCTGTGCAGCTATATGCAGGTGTTCAAACTGAGTTAGACAGAACGCCCGGTGGCCTTTCCCTGGCTGCAATAACTATGCAACACACCTCTGAGGCACAGCAAGCTGCACTGCAATCATATTACATGGGCACTGGGGCTTTACCAACAAACAATAACATATTTAAGTATCCACATGCGAGTGCAAAGAAAACCACACACACAACTGAAACACGCTTGCATACACAACGTAAATTACACTATGTGCACAGCAATTAGGCAGGGCAAGGCGATTACAACTTGGGGTCATTTTTACAGAAGATTAAAAAACGTTTTAAAATAATTTTGCCACTTCATTTGGTTTTGTTTTAATTTCCAAACTATGGTAACACTGCCTGTTGTTAAAGTGAGAGACAAAACCAGCGGAGTGCAGTCTGAATTTTCCGTCTTGACTGACACATCAATTAAGATCACGATGTAATTAGCTCTCATTAGGAAGCGTTTGCGTTGGCTCACAAACAGTCACACCACAGCACTAACACAGGGAGCTTTGTTTTTGTCAGTCAACCTTTAAACCCCAGCAATTTATTTTTCCCATCTGCGGCAGATTCATGAAAGGGTTGAAACAATTCTTTTTTTAATGAGGTACCTTTTAAAAATATATTTTCCAAATAATATGTGATACACTTGCACTCAAAACAAAGCAATGTGTCTGTATATTTAATGGTTTTGTTGGCCCTTAATGAAATGTTTCATACATCATGTGGTAAACCCCTTTGGGGTAAAGTCACAGAAAAGAGAGGAGTTTCAAGGGTGGAACCGGCGAGTTTAAAAAGTCTTTCAGTCGCTATCTTCCCATTACCACATCTTCACCTCACAGACAGCGGCTGTCCAGTCAACTGGAGCCTGGGGCAGCAAATGAGAGAAGAGAGAGGAGCCATCCAAAAGTCGCCCACTCTTTCCTCTTGACGGCTGTAGCTCTTTGCAAGTTGAAACCCTCAAGCACATTTGAAGTATTCCAATGCTTCACTTGTAAAGGTTTGAAATGAAACGAGAGAACTTCAAACAGCTGTAGACATGTGCCAATCAGTGCTTTAGGAAGTCAGGAAAACATAATGACGCTTAATGAGGTTACAGCATGGAGTGCACTGCTCACTTCGTCCCCATGCTTTTTATTTTTGGCAGATTTTTTATTCAACTTCTGGGTGGATGATTGTTTTCTCTTTTTCCCTGATACCAAAAAGTTATAGCGGTAGGCTATTTTTTTATAAAAACACATATGGATGAAGAAGGTTCACTAAAGATACCATTCATGCCAAACAGAGTGTTCTTTATTCACATACTTCCTCCCTTCCAAAAAGATGTGAATTGACTATAGATAAATACTTTACTTTATTTACTATACAACAATCTATGTGTCCTTTTGATTTCTACTCATAGAATAGGCCTCTGAAGAAAATAACCAATTCCTTAAAGATGACCTCGATGCTGGACAGAACAGTCACACAAAGGGAATGTTTTCATACTTCATACAGTCTCTGCTCTTTGATCAGGCTTTTGGTTTGTCTTTGTGGGGTTTGGGAACGGGTAAAGGAATTATTGTCAGTGTTCTAAATTATTAGAAAACAGAAAATGACTGCATGTTTACCAAATGACTGAACTGATCAACGGCTGAACTTTTAGTTTTGCTCACTAACAAGTAAACAGAGAACAGAGAATTCACTTAGATAAAGCTATTGTTTACACACTAAAAGATAAAGTCCTACCCTATAATGTACAGCACCAATGTATGTGCTTAGTCCCTGATTAAAGACATTATAAAGAGTTCTAGTTACAACTTGAAGTCATAAGAGAGGCACAGAGCAAGCTTGGCTCATATCCACCGTTTAGTGCATTCTGTGAAGTAAGCAGCTCTCTACTCTAACAAGTCAAGTTAATAGGAAAACTGAGAACTGTGTAAGATGAATATACTGTTTCCAAACAAATGACTTGAAAAGTTAGTTTGGTTGCACCTGACTAGAGCTCAACTAAACTGAAAAATGCAAGGATTGTTTGGGGAGACATCAGTTCACTTAAAAAGAATATTATATTAAATTAAAGCATTGTTGATCACACAAGACTAGTGTGGTTTGATGTACAGTAGGACTTTATTTATTAATGAATTAAAGTGGAGTGGTAGCCCTTTAACATTTGAGTGCACTTAGTGGCTAAGCAAACATTGCTGTTACATTGGCCGGCTGATATGACATCTTGATTTGCTTCGATAATATAGACATAACAGTCTTAGTCATTTATATTGCAGTACATTGTAAGCAATCACCATAGAACACTTTGGATTTCCCTGGACAACAGCTTATTCATTTCTCCCCTTGAATAGGAGACATTGTTAGTACACAGGCAATACTTTATTTAAAGTAAATCTATCTGTGTTTAGATTGTTCTCTGGTGTTTTAAAAACAGTTGTTTGGAAAACATTGATGTTCTTTATTCCTTTTTAATTGGTGATTGGTTACCCATTTGCTGAATTAAATTAGATTTCCACATTGTATGTATATCCACTCTTGTTGAGGTTGTGAATGTGTTTGTTTCATATCCCTGGCTGAAATGCTGCAAAAGAAGCAGAGTGCAAAAAAAGCACTCTGTGAATTCTAATTGTTCAGGTCCTCAAAGGACTGTGTGTCGACTATAATTAGGATCTTGAGGCAATATGATTTTCTATTCTCCAGCAGAAAAGCCCGCCCCTAGATTCTTAACAGAGGTTGTGGGTGTCACTAGTCAGAAGACATTCATATTCCAAAGGCATATAATTCATTTTAAACCGTGACCTGTGGTTCAAGGAAATCAGTAAGTCTTGCTCTTCCTCGCAGCCTTGCACTCTTTTTTTGGCAGTGCGACATTGTGCCCAACTGAATGTCAAGTCAGTTGAATATGTGAACTACATTTTATGTCATTTCAGCTTCTGCTATGGGGAATATAGCCTTTCCAATTTTTTTTCCAACACTGAAGGGGTGCATGAGTGCAGGTCATAAAACCCCCAGCTAGTCTGCATTATGCATGGTTGACTGCATTGCCTATGCACAGGGCTGGTCAGAGCCTAAAAATACATTTATATTTCATAACTCTAACCTCGGATAAAAGTTTGCATTTGTTTCCATGAGAAGCATCAATGGAGACAGTACCCGGAGAGCCTAGGACTGTAATAAGAACGAGGTGTGCACCACATGTTTGTGAGAAGGTAAGGCTGGATGTACTTTGGGACTCTGGCAATTCAAATGTTGTTTTGGAAGTTCTTCATGAATTTACATAAACTGTGATCCTGAAGTTGAGTTTACTTTCGTAAATAGAGCAATGCCGTTCTGTTTCTGACAACAAACAGGAAAGGAACCAGCACACACTCCTTGTAAATCAATTTTCACATACAAATATTTCACTGAGGCAAGGCAGATGTCAGGATGTTTCTTTGTAAGGTACATCCTGTGGTTTTAATTCATTTATTCATATTATGTAGAAGTGATGACTACAAAGGGTGCTTTGATGAGATGGCTGTGTGTTTTTTGTTTGTTCTAGAATATTAAATATATTTTATTGTCAATACTAACCTTTTTTATTACCATTAGAGTAACCTGTAGGTTGTTCTTTGTCATAGTTTCATTCACATGGTAAAGTCATGCTGAGATTGAACCAATACTGGCTTTAATGTTATTACTTTTCTTTCTGTCCATTTACATTTATGGTCTAATATAATGTAATAATGTTGTATTTGTGCTTTGGCTATACATGTCAAAATGTCATGTAACTAAAGCCTTTTTAATTTAATTATTAAGAGTTGATCAACTACTTTTTGTTGTTAATGTAATTGGATTTTCTGACAATATTCAACCTGCATGATGAAAAAATGGCAGCACTAAATAAAAGGTACTTGATATCTCTATCCCTCTTTTTGGTACATAACTTGGTCAGGTCAGGTTGTATTTACTGTAGAAGTCATGGGCTGGGTTGTTTTCAGTAGCATTCATTCATTTGAGATCAAGACATGAAAAGTGCCCCAGGGATCAACTCTCGGGCCTCTTATTTTCAGAGGTAACTGAAGGAGAAAATACAATGCCAGTATCATAAGAAAACGTTTGATTTACACTAACAGCAGGCTGCACCATGTCCATAACCCTGAAAGCTAAGTATCAGTTAAATGTATTGTTGATTTACTTTATTGTAGTGGTCCCATCAGTTTGTAGGCTACTGTTTTATTTGAGGCTGGAAGCAGTGACTGTAAAAAAATCCTCACCCATCGCTCCTAAAGTCACTGAAATAAGACGTCCCTGCTTATCTCCGTGTGGGCATGTGAAAGGGTTTCTCTCTGTATGGCAGGGGGAAACTGTTCTTCAGGGGGCTGCAGCACACAGAGCCGTTACTAACACAGGCACAGTCAGCCCAGTGTCATCGTATAAATCTGGAGTCATAGCCACAGGTGGCCTATAGATCATGCAGTCACAGCACGGTGTCAGGCAGAAACAGCGGATGTGCACACCACATGCCTAGCCTCCAAAGAGGGCATCAATCACCTGCAGTGTCTGGGTTGCCAGCACCACCTCCACCTACTGTAGCTCAAGAGACCACTACGCTATGCCACCTACACCAAAGAACCCAGGGAGTGTTGATGAACATTTTTGAAGTGGACAAACCCTGGTACAACATGTTCATGTCAGTCGATAAGGTCATTTGGGCTCAAAAACACTTTTTTCTCATTGACTTACATTGGGAAAGAGAGGTCTGAAATTCAGCAAATAACGTTGAGAAGAAAATAAATGTCAACTTGTCGGGACTAACACTTGAATGGCCTCAGGTTCAGGTTATATATTTGTACCCGTAGGGGTTTTTGGTTTGCACTAAGGTATCCATAATGCTACAACTAGGGCTGCCCTTGATTAAAGATTGTTCTAGTTGACCAATAGTCGTCAATTCAGGTAATTAGTCGACGATTAGTCGCACGTATATGATTTATTATGATTATACTTTTTTGTTTTCTTCTTCTTCTCCCAAAATGGCTTCTGTTTCAAAGGCTGACAAAGAACATTATTATAACAGCATGGTACATTGTGCTTCACATAAAATAAAACCTTTGAAAATATAACTTAAATGTTACACGTAGAAAACGATGAGTCACAGCTCATCTCGATAAGGACTCTTAATGTGTGTCGGAACAAGGAGCGAGGACACACACTGAGCATTTAGTACTAGTTTCTATAATTCATATCTGAATATAACAAACCAATAAACACTACACAGGAAACGGAAACATCGCCAAAAATACCTCCACACAATACGCCCTCATCATGGAATGAAAGCTTGAATGTATCGTTCTCTGAGGTCAGAATGATTATAGGTCTTTATATGTTGATACAAGGCTAGGCTACTCCTGACTCACTGCTGCTGTTTTCTTCCGAGTCCAAGAAAGGAATGCTGTCGGGGATAATTAAGCTCCATGATTTGTTTTGAAGCCGGCATTCAGGATGCTGCGCTCAGGTGGTGTGGATATGGAAGAAACTTTTTTCCTGCTGAGTTTGCATGTTACCATGTGGGGCTCGTACTTTACAGCTCAGAAAGATCCCACACTTTGTGTTTCCTCTGAGTGAAGTCTGAGGGGTTTTCCAGCTGACGGGTCAAAGCTAATGCAGCGCACACATGGAGTGTTGTTTTCTTCGACTAATAGTATAATGAAAAATGTATTGACAAATACTTTTTTCGCCAAATAATGTTTAATCGACTAATCTCGGGGCAGCCCTAGAAAAAACTCAGACATATCTCTATTTGTATACCCTTTATGCCTTTATTTAAATCATGAGGGTCTAAAAGTGATATAATGCACAAAAAAGCCTATGGAGAGTTTGCTAGTTTCCTTCTTAATCATTTGACTTAGCAGAGACCAACCAAGGTGCTGCTGTGACAGAGGAAATTGGAGGCGGGGCTTACGGAAAACGTAAGATCACATGCACTACGGGCCCTTTGCATGCAGATTATTGCCAAAAGATCCTAGGAGGAATTTTGTTCTCAAGAGTCAGGCCATTTTGGCTTCATCTGCCACTTAGAAACTTTAATGGGAATGAACAGGACCCCGCCTCTACACTTATCCACTTCTCTTTAAACATCCATGCCTACAGCACAGCAGCAGGGACAATAACTCTTTCTGCCTCCATTGTACTACCATCAACACCCATGTTTGTCTTAGCCCTCCAAGGCAGTGCAAACCCATCCAGCTAGATTTACAGTGGTTTCTAAACAATGTTGAACCCTGTGCTAAAGACACTTAAAGAAAGGATTGGCAGAAGCAGAAAGCATTCAGTTGTTCGAGCTGTATGGCTGGCAGCTATGAAATCTATTTTCTGCAGAGTACAGAGACTGAGCCTGATGGGCCAAAATTAAAAGAGCATGGAGTGTGAAGATTTTCCACACACATTTAGAAAAATGCATTGTCAATAAATCAATGTGGACAGAGCGAAACAAAAAGGGGGGTTAATCATGTTTTCCTCCAATTTAGAGTCTGTTTTACACATCTAGGAACACATCATGTTATCTTATTGAGTGTGTGTGAAAGTTGTTCTGTTTTCTTGGATGGGACCCCATTTCCAAACACTAGACTAGAGTTCTTACTCAGTGGAACATGAGCCCTATTTGCACTTTAATCTAGACGTTATTGAGCTTGTACAGTTCAAAGAGAAATGAACATGGTGAAGTTGGAATTGGATAAGTGAATGATGGTGTTTTGCTGTCAGGGAAAGGAAAAGGCCTAAATGAGAATTTCAAGTTCAATGAAGTGTTACACGTAGTTTCACAATCAATATATATTGATAGGTGCTCCACAATCCAGTCCTTTAGCAACTCGGTACAGTACTTAAAGGCATGAGTGCAGGAGTGAGTCTTGCACACTGGATTCAGTTCCTCTGTTTACTGCTCAACCAATCACCTTAATGCTCAACTATAAAAAACTAATAGAGAAACAAACCAAAACATGGAGCATTGTATTTCTTTACTGGATATCTAGTTATGACAAAGGAATTATCTGCAGGTTATTGGTGCATGACTCTCTCCGAGTCACAACATTCAAACAGCTGCTAACAAAGTGGTAACCATGGCTATGTGCCAGGATGGGATAGAAACTGAAGGTAATATATGCTCATTATCACAGATCATTTATAGTGCATGCATTTTCAAACACTTACACTAGCAATTGAATATAACATGATAGTACTTTACAAGGAATAAGGAAAAGGTTACTATTGATTCTGTGATTTGAATGTCCTTTTTATAGAATCATAAAAATACCTTATTTCTCCTTTGTGTAATATAGGGCTGTCCTCCACTAAAGAAATTCATAGTTGACAAAAATGAGCGAGTTTTTTTAGAATACAATTTTTTTTTTTCAAACGACAGAAATGTGCTTACAGTATATGTTTCTTGGAAAATGTCATGTGTGTGTGTGTGCATGCGTGTGCGTGCGTGTGTGTGTGTGTGCGTCTCAGGGGTGGGAAGTGGAGTACAAATACTTCGTTACTGTACTTAAGGACATTTTTATGGCATCAGTACTTTACTCCACTAATTATTTTTACGTTTTGAACACAAATACCTGTACTTTCTTCTTCTTACATTTTCAAAACAAGTTTGTTACTTTAGTTTTAATCTGCGTTTGGTGGCCTGATCATTATTATTTAGAGTCATTGCGTGCCTATTGATTTGAACAC
>CALSBZ010046939.1:2243334-2255531 GCA_943591055.1 Gobionotothen gibberifrons
TGTGTGTGTGTGTGTGTGTGTGTGTGTGTGTGTGTGTGTGTGTGTGTCTTTTACTGTCAATCTATCTCTATGTGTGACTGTGTTTAATCGCAGGGGATACCCTACATCTTGACAGTTTGAACTTGGCAAGAGAAACATTTGATAAGTCATGAAAAATTGAAGATTTCTATTCATATCAAGCATAAAAAAAGTAGTTTCATGACGTGTTTGAGTTCATTTTTCGATGCGGAAACAATATATCGTATAGCTCTAACTATGTCTGTGTAGAAGGCTCCTTAATTTAGGTAAAAAAAATGAAGGTAATAGTATTGGTGTGTGTGTGTGAATGTGTGTGTGCGTGACTGAAGGATAAGTTGGTTAAGTGCTATTGGGTGGTAAGTGCTGCGTGTTTCTTCTCCACCCGAGGGGAAGTTGTGCTGCAGTGGATATTGGTCTTCTCAGGACATGGACTTCTATATAAAATCAACTTTCCCATCATGCAACCAATTTATGATTTAAAAAAAAAACTACTAACAAAACAGTTTCCTTGCCCTGCCAAGTGCAATATCTCACCTCTCTATGCTTTCAATTATGCGGAAGATGAGAGAAGAAGAATGACAGATTTGTACTCATTCCCTTCACAGCAGGGTTAGAAGACTCGTCAATGAAAAGACAGTTTTTCCAAAAACCTAACTTCCTATTTGATGTGACAGTATTGTTTCCGGCTGCAGTCTAGTAGGCAGTTAGAAAGCATGCCAACAGTGTGGTGCTACTGCTTGAAGTGGCACTACTCGTAAATACAAAAGCAATTTTCTCAGAAGGGCCTTCACTATAATGGAAGCGTTCTAGATTTCTGTGCAAAATAACCCTTCAGAAGCTGTGGTCAAGAGAAAAGTACACGCTGCAGAATGGGCCCCTCGATGCAGTGTGTGGGGGGGTTTGATCCCTGTCTTTTGAGAGTTGAATCAGCAACAGGAAAGTGTTTATGGAAGTTGAGAAATCAGACAGTTTCAGTGTTCAATTTATGGTTTTGAAATTCAAAGACAGACGAATGTAGAGCACAGCAGCTCTTATTTACTTTACATCCTGTAGTAATGCCGTAATAATTGATTAAAATGAATATAAATAAAAGTAAAACAAGGGATTTAAATAAAACACAACTAGATAATAAAGGAAATAAAAGACTTGTGCAGGCATCATTTGCTTTGTCTTTATTCCATTAGAGAAGGCAATGGAAAGTCACCTTAGTGGAAACTATTAATGCCAAAAAGAGTGTGGAATGAAGTACAAGGCAGTTACTGCGGAATTATTATTATTTATTTTTTCTCACAAACTTAGAATAAACTGTGCAGAAATTCAACCAAGCTTTTAAAAAAATAGGTACACATACAAAAAATTCTCCAACCCTGTGGTTCATGAGTTTATTTTTTGTTTACCCTTTTTTAGAATCTGTGTCGGCTGGCAAAAATCTTCAGTTTGTTAAGACATGTAAGCTTCACTTCTCATAAGATGTGTTTTAGTCACATCTGAAATGCAGCCCCTTGTATAACTTGTATTTGTCATATTTTACTTGAACACTGTTGTCCAAATAAGATATGAACTGAAACAGCTGTGGTGAAATAAGACAAATGTTAGGCGAGGGATGGGATGTTAACTGAGGTACACTTTATTGTGAAAAGCTAAAATCTTAAGTCAACAGCCTGAATCCTCAAGGCTCAGGAGCTGCAAATGTAATATCACAAGCAGTCGCTCTGGCTGTTTGTCAAATAAACTGCCACATTTGTCAGTTTTCCATGAACGCAGTGAAGAAAATATAATCCAAAAGGAACAATTTGAAGAAGGTGAGCTCTCAATCAAAGAAGCAGCTGCATACATAAACCAGTTGAGTGTGGTTAGCTGATGCTTAAACATCAGCCACCTTCTGGAAGTATCCAAACACGTTCTCTATGTTACCCTTATATTTAGAACTCAAACTCATGTCATGTCTGACAGGTTTTCAAACGTACCTGTCACAATGTTTAGGTTCATGAGTTAGAGTGAGTAGAAATTAGCATGTATTCTCAAATTATTCTGCATAAAGATCTTTAGTTTTTAAATGAGTGATGCAGAAATTATAAGCAACTCAAAACCATAGCATGTTGAGACTTTCTTACAGTATTCTTTCTGACTTCTGGCATGTTTTAAATGGAGTAGGACTTCTGCCCTTAAATAGGCTACAGTCCCTCCTTTTAAACGCAGCAAGCTAAATTATTATTTAGCTAAATGAGACATTAATCCAGGAGATATAATGTGATATTGTTTTTGTTATGTCTGTTTGAATGTGTTTTTGTACATCTAGGAGTGTACATTTCTTGTATGGACCTGCCTAGGGGTGCACGATTTAGAAAATAAAGAACAATTTGAAATGATATTTTAAGGATTTTGCAATTGCAATATGATTTACAACTTTGGGGGGATTGATCCTTTTTGCATCATTATTCTAAATCAATTATTTTGATCATAGTTTGATTTTTAAAGAGGTTATGTACCAAACTGTAAACAACTTTTAGGCTTGATTATCTCTGCAGCTCCACAATACTTTATATCAAAATGATATTTTAACACATATTAAGCCAATAATAAATATTGTGCTTCCTTTTGCTCAAGGAAGCACCTGTGCGCCTCCCTAGGGAGGTGTTCCAGGCACGTCCAAATGGGAAGAGACCGAGGGGTAGACCTAGGACCAGGTGGAGGGATTATATCTCTTCGCTGGCCTGGGAGCACCTTGGGATCCCCCAGTCAGAGCTGGTTGATGTGGCCAGGGAAAGGAACGTTTGGGGCTCTCTGCTGGAACTGCTACCTCCGCGACCCGACCACGGATAAGCGGGAGAAGATGGATGGATGGATGGGGCTTCCTTTATTTTGAATAGTGCAATAGTCATTATTGTGCTTTTGCTAACAATTCAATTAATTGTGCAGCCTTACAAGTGCCTTAAGATGCTTAACTAATTGTTGTATAAACTGCACAGTACAACAGCAGCAACAGAGGAGCAGTATTAGTGTCTCTCGAGAGATTACACAATAATTTATTCAAAATGGTGACAGATTAGATGTGTGTGGACTGGAAGAGTTGGGTAAAGTTAAACAAATGAGGGAAATCAATGTGCTAGCTTAGTTCTCAGAGCGACAGACTGCATTTGTTTCATTTGGACTAATCAACACATTTCCTTGAATCCTAACACTATTCCACATAAAGCAAATAAGAGATGGTTGCAAACATGTTCAAAATGGTATCCAAAAAAGTGGGAACTTTCAAACGAACACACACAAGCGAGGACTTAATTAATGCAGTCCTGTGCAGACAGTTCCTCTGGAGTTAGCAGATTAAACCACTTCATTAGCGTCTGGAGAGACAACAGACAGGAGATGAGAAAGGCAGAGCTCGGGGAGAAGAGAAAGAGCCCGCTTTGTTAGTGTTCGAAAGAGACACTTTCAAGGCAGTAATTATGACGCAGAAAGAATGTAATTATTTTTCCCAGAATGCCACAGGGCTCAGAGTATCTACTAATAGTGATGGGTGACAATCTAATAGACTTGAGATGTAAGTAGTGCATGGGGCTTAATTGGTGGTTAAACGTAAGTAGCTTGTCTGAACACATCCAGCTCTTCCCTAAATGTGCCGGCAGTGCACCCACCCTGTGATCCTGCCTGGCATGATGTGACAAACTTGATCAGAGTAAAGCGGTGTCACCGTGCATCTCAAACAACCTGACAGCTCGCAGTAATAAGCCGGAGGTAGCATGAGTATTTTTAAAAGTGTCACGTTTCAAACTTCCCCTTGGGATCTTCTAAACTGTTCCATACAAAATCCACAATTAGAAAGCGAGGCTGGATCTGAATAGAGATTGCCACGGGGTGACTTGAGGATGTTTTGTTGCAGATTGCATGTGTCTACACACCATGAAAATGAGATGAAAAACAGTAGACTCACAACGCTTTCCCTTGACATCGTTCCAAAAAGTGATTTTGAACGCTGGTTTTGGCATTTATGCTCTCCAAGACGGTAAATAGTGAAAAGAGGTCACTCAAAATGACTTTTTCTCACATAAACAAGAGTGACAGAATAAATTATTCACTCTAATGGGTAAACCACTTTGCACCTTTTTGCTTCTTTTCCCAGGGCAGTAGTGTGAACACGGCTTTATGGGAAATGAAGCATTCTCTGTATAACTCCTGCGGGAGAGCTGCAGTGATGAGTTAAAAGGTCTGGTCTCCTAATGGAAGTCGTGAGAATAACCACAAAGGTTTTTCTTTCTTTTTTTAAATCTCTCCTGTCAGCTCACATTTTCGCCAGCTCGCAGTCATTTCCTTTCGTCGCTACTCAGCTGAAACGTTGATTCATGTGGCTCAGTATTTCTGATTGAAATCTAAAATCTATTTTTATTAATTTCCAGATTTTCTTTTTCTAAGATATATTATTGAAGAAAAGGGGGTACTGAAAGCTCAAAAACAGACAATAAGCGGTGGCATTTAGAGTGTGACAGAGTGATGCAGCTGGCAGCCTCAGATCGGAGGTTGTGTGACAGCGCTCCATGCGACAGATGCGATAAGCAACTTTATTCTAATAAAACATGAAGGGGGGTTAACACCCTCAAATGCTCTGATCAGAGTTTGACCCATGACCCAGCTCACAGCCAACTTTTAATTGTGACAAGACACATATGGCGGATAATTATTCGGAATAATCTGTTGCCATGGTGACTGCTGACCCTGATGGCCAGTAATGCATCCTCTTCATGTCCAGCTCTAAGCTCTTTTTTTCCTCTTTGCCCTCTTAAAGTGCTGCGGATTAAAGATGTACATTATCACTTTAATCTCCTCTTTAACCCCCTTCAATCGGGGGGGGGGGGGGGGTTGCACTCTGCTACATATGGCCGGGGATGGACGTATGTTTTACTGCATGAGTATTTTTTATGAAAGCCTAACACAAACAAGATTTCATTCTCTCAGTGGTGCTCGGTAATCCACTTCAATCCTCATCTCCATCAGCGCCCTTCAGTGTCTCTGAGTGTGTGCCCAAGATATAAATATACCAAGCTACTATTGAGCTCCTACTAACTCCGTCTCCCCCTCCGACAGCCTTCTTTTTCCAAATCGGATAAACAAGCCTTTCACTGTTGACATGTTTAAAATTGAAAACAACATTTACTGTTGAAGCGTTCCTCCAGATATGACCCCTGAGCCGTGTGAGCATGAAATATGAAATTGCTCTGAGTCATAAGTGAGTGGCAATGGCATGATAATTTGTTTTCAAAGTTGAAAAGAAAAAAGATTTAAAGTGATTTAAATAAATAACAACAATCATAAAACCATTACAAAATGCATTTGGTAGAAATTACCACTCTAATACGGCAATAATTTTGTTCAGAAAGCAGATACATTTTTCAAAAGATGCCTTTATATCCATGAATCCCTGGTACATTTGAAAAAGTGTCCGATTTCAAAGTGGATTATAACACAAGGTGACTCACACACTTTATAAAACATTATCAATACTATCAACCCACAAAATGGGAGAAATGCTAAATGCATGGAAAAAAATCTCTGTTTGACAGGTTACTTTACTGACTGAGTTGAATGGGAATCCAAGCCAATGCCAATTTGTGACCCCTGCCCCCCCCCCCCCCCCCCCCCCCCACACACACACGCTACAGGCTGACAGCAGCTGTCATGCTCCACATACTGGAAAACCACAGCACAGCATGCACATCTGAAATACAAAAACACATTATCATAATTTTCTCTCCCAGGCCGCCTGACAGTGCGATGACCTCGAGGTGAACAATGTCAGCCTATCAAAACAAAGGTCAAAACACAGAGACCCATCCCCCCTTCCCTGGATCCTCCCCCTCACACTTCATCCCAAACCTGTCATCGTCCCCCTCTCATCCTTCTCCCATACATCCTCTCCCCTTGACCAGCCGGCCCCAAAGTGCTAAAGAGTTTCTCTCTTCATCTTCAACACATTTGCAATAAATCAATGTGAGCTGAGGGGCTGTAGAAATACTGCGAGTCTGATTGATTTGTTATGTTAGCACATTACAGAGGCATGTGAGCAGCAGCCTGCCAGTTCCCATTCCTCAAGTGAGAGAAGCTGAGAAATTAAAGAAAGACACTGTATGAACCAAAACAAAGCTGAAGAACAATTATCCAGATGTGTCAGCCATTACTGTTTCCATAAGGCTGCATGAGACAGCTCAGATGCACTTCCTCTAAACCCTTGCTTCTCTCAGTAATCTCTGGACATCACACTTCTTCATTTTTCTTTTTTAAAATAAGTTTCCTCACACTCTCTGTAGTCCAGCTCCATCTCTTGCAAACTCCATCTATTAGTCATTGCATCTGTAAGGAACATTTGACTAAAGGTGGCAGACAGGCTCTATATGGGCTTTTTATAACACCAGGCGTACTCAGAATGGAACTACAAGTACCTGATTATCTCACAACATACCCCGAGAAAAGTCCACTTAAGATGTCCAATGGAAAGTAAAAGGGTTAGTTTGTCGTAAAGAAAAAATGGGGTGTAAACTATATTTTAACTGTTGCTCTTGGTGTGATTTTACAAAATATCTCACTGGCTGAAAATGATTCCGGGAACACATGGATGCACAGATGGAGGGATTATCAGGACTCCGGTTGTAACGACATTAATGAAACCTGGCAGTGAATGGGAGCTCATATTCATATGCATGCCATGATGCAGAGGATGGAGGTGAAACTGTATATGTGATGATATTCATAAATGTGAAAGCTACAATTATGACTGTAGTGTGATTACATCTGTAGTAATGTCAGGAAATGTAAGAGGACATATTGTGCTAATTTTCATGTTCATATTTGTATTTTTAGTGTATCTACTGTGAAATGTTTCCATGTTTAATGTTCAAAAAGCTCTTTATTTTTCTCATACTGCCTGTGCTGCAGCACCTCTTTTCACCCTCTGTCCCGTACGGCCCGTCCACACGGCAGCGTGTGTTGAAGCTTCAACGCTTCTGCCTATTCACTTTGAATGGGGCGACGTCACGCTTTGCCGAACTGCATTGTGGTTCCGTCGCTTCGCTTTGCTCGAGTTGCTCGCTTCAAAAGTTGAGCAATGTTCAACTTTTGAAGCTTCGACGGAAGCGTCAGCCAATCAAATCATATACCAGTACAAGCTCTAGCCAATCAAACCGTGTGCTTGTGTGTCCGGGGCGGGAGATTCATGTGATTGGTTGTTGGTCAAGTTTCAGACAAGCCCACCGGCAAGCTTCAACGCACGCCGCCGTGTGGACGCTGCGTTAGCCCATCAAATACAATGTGTTAGAGCGCTAAACAGAGAACTTTGGGAAATCAGCCTTTGCAGACCATTCAAATGCACAAAAACCTATATAACACACTACAGGGAAGGGAAAACCCCAAAATCTCAATAGGGACCCTTTAACCTTTTCTTGCCTTAAAGGTCCCATGACATGGCCATATCTACTGATCATAATTCCATTGTTGAGGTCTACTAGAATAGATTTACATTGTTCAATTTTCCAAAATCACATTGGTTTTCTCATATGCTGTCTTGGCGGGACGTTGCGAGGCTCGCTGCTCCGCCCTTTGAGGCTCGAGGAGCGGACAGTGTGAGCTGTATTACTAGTGTCGTTTCCTGGTTGCTGCGTGGGGTCTGCGACACAGCGAGACACAGCAAAACTCAGCCTGAGCACACACACACACACACTCACAGCCTGAGAAAAGATAAGGCTGAGTGAATGTGTGTGCCGGCGAAACTCTGCGGAGTAGCGCGGCTGAGAAAAGATAAGGCTGAGTGAGTGTGTGTGTGGGAGGAGCTCCACGGATTGGTCCATTTGGTGGTCGTTACGTCACAGAAAAGAGAAATGTCCAACGAGGTGTTCTGGGGCAGCATAGACAGGTCTTTTCTGTGTTACCCCTAGATTCCACCGGGTCTGTCTGCGTCGCGTAACGGCTGCGCCGCAGTTTTGGTCCGGCCTCCTCCCGGCGTCATACCCTACCGGGCGCGTTTCAGAAGCATTTCAGAAGCGGAGCGTCTTGCCTGCCGGCTTGCAGTTTTTGTTGATTTGGGCATATTTCCTGGACAGGCTACTTTGTACCGACAAAGTTAATAATAATTGTAATATCCCAGTTATAAACGACATGAATCAAAGATGTGTTGCTATATTTTAGTGCATTCATCATCATAATTAGTCTATATATATAATGTACCGGAGGAGAACGCTGGCATTTCTCCTCCTACTTGAAAAGACTACGGAGGGATAGGGTCTGCAAAATGAGTTTGTGTGTGTGTGTATGTATATATATATATATATATATATCATATATGCTATATATGCTCTGAACGTTCCACTTCCTGCCTGCCCGACATTACCTTTCGGCTGCGTTGCGTCGAAAAATAGTAATAATCGAGCGGAGCCCAGCGGCGAGACGCTTCTGGGACGCTTCTGAGCCGTAACACGGCGCATCTGGTGGAATAGCACCCATTGACTAGAGTGGCTGCGATCCTTGCGGACGCCGCGGCGCAGACGGACCCGGTGGAATCTAGGGGTTAGAGTTTTACTCACTACAGGGTGTACTTTGAGGGGTTGTGACTTTGCAGACCGTTTACATGCAGAAAAAGCTACATAACACACAAAGGGGACGGGTAATAAAAGCATGACATGGAACCTTTTAATGCCTGGGACAAAACTAGGTGATAACAAAATGTTGGTGTAATGAGGTTGTTATACTTCCAATATACTCCACCAGTTTATAATGTATTTCTTTCAGCCTATTTTACTTGACTGTATACTGAATCTTGATCCACTTCCAATATTGCAAGTCACTGTTTTACACACTACTTCTGAAAAGCATCTTAGCCAGGAAATATTGATCTTTGTCATTTCTTGGCTTCTTCAAATCTAATCATACACCTCCATGTTTTAGACACGTTTATCTAAACCAAGTATGAGGGAACAGGAAAAACTGTTACTAAACAATGTTTTTATTAATTAATGATACAGACAGGATCTTAGTATGGTTATTGTTGTTATCCCCTTAATTATAGCCTTGGCTTTATTCCTCTGAGACCCACATAGGACATTTCCGTTTTTGTATATGTTTGTGTTTTGCCTTATAAATTGTCATTTCTTTGCAGTATAATCAAGTTTTACACATCCCAGAAATCAGCACAACCTCAGCTAATGATATACGTCACTCATTAGAGACTTATATACACTATAATAGGGAATATTTTCCCATAAATAAAAAACGGAGCTTGAATGTTTTACTTATTTCATTAAAAAGAACTGTTAACCATAACATTGAAAGAAACATTGAACACAGACATTCATTTATTATCATTGTATCAGAACTGATTAGAAGATTCTAACTTCTTCTGTTCATTAGTTATGCCCATTCTTTTGGGCAGTGTCCATGTGCCTTTTTTATTGCCAGGAAATGTCATTTTTTGTAAAGACTACACATGATATCATGTTAGATCTTGTCCACAATCACACATGGCATGCTGGGCAGATTCGTCAGAATTTTCATCGACATGGTCACCTTGAAAAATCAGCTCCAAAGTCGCAGCTGTAGTAAACTTCCTTGCCATACCTCAGTCTACTTTTAAGACACTAAAAAAACGTATTCCAATTTTTATTTTTGCGCGTGGAATTATACCGGTTCTCGTTTCAGTACACATAACAACGGAACTGACAAGCAACCCTCTGAATCAGATTCCGATTGGCTGTGGCTGCATCCACTCAGAGTGACCGATTCAGAAACGTGACTCTGAGGCCCAATCCCAAACCACTCCCTCGACCCTACCCCTCCGTGACGGAGTGAACTCCGTCTGTAGGCACACTCGCAGCTGAATGAAGTTCCCTCCATTAAGGGTTAAGGGTATAAATACAGCAGCAAGCTTTGGGACGGCCTCCCCTCTCTCCGGCAGAAACAGGAAATGCCGTAACTGTATGTAACAACGGTTTCAAATCAGCATCTCTTAGACAAAAAGTAAAAATTAATAACTCAAATAAAACTCCAAACATCTTTCATTGTGTTACTTTTTTGTAAAGCTCTTTTAGTTTTAAACCTGATGTTTATAAGCTTCTTAGTTTTTGCAACAGTCTGTAAATATACACAATTTTATAAAAATAAAAATCTAATGTAATCTTGGTAAATCAAATTAACACGTGCAGATTTCTAAATACATGTTCACAAAGGCATGTTTTAGTTAAGGCAACATATTAACACACATACACATTTGTATGATGTTGTTTCCTCCATGCCCGAAAAACGGTTGCACACCTGTGGAGTGAGATTATCAAGCCTGCATCCATGCAAACTCGCTGTCGGAGGCTTTTATAACCCACTACCCCTCCGCCCTGATTGCTTTGGACCAGCCCTCAATGTGGCGGACCCTTCGCGTGAACGCGCAAACGGAGGGGTAGGGTGTAGGGGTAGGGTGTAGGGGGCGGTTTGGGAATGGGCCTTACACTCTTTACGTCACAAACACAGATGATGGATGAGAATAGATCTCTAAAACATACAGAAAACGATAAGCAATGCGTCAGAATCAAGGTGAGTCTATCCGCATCTTTTAAAACTGTATGCACATTCGTTTCACCGAAATAAGTAAAAGCCTCTCAATGAAAAACTGAATAGAGTTGTTTATTGCCATTTCTGTAGTTTAAGAGGAAAAGCACGGCATGTCTCTGGCTGAAACAGCTGAGAAGTTATGACATTTTTAACACAACGTGATATTTGGGATCGTATACGGCCCCGTGGGTCTCAGAGGGTTAAGAAAACAGTCAAAAAGAAAAGAAAATGGAAGCATGAAAGTATGTATAAAAGTCTGAAGGAACTCTTCAGACTTGAAAAATCTTCATGCAACTTCAACTGCTGACTGCTCCTTCATACTTTCATTCAGAAGCCCTTCACTCAAAAACCATATAATACAACTTTTAAATCAGATTTAGACTTTTTTAAATATTACACTTTGTTCTGAGCTTTTTCTGATTTGAACATTATTCCCTATTAACCAAATATTCACTTTCTTCATACAGTACAGCCAGCTCTTCGGTTCAGAGTCAGTTTTTCAGCTTTCTTCATTCACACGCATTCACACGCTATTTCTGGAGGAATCGAATTCTCGTTGTTTATGATATGCAGTATGTGTGTGAAGTACCAGTAACAGTAAAGAGGAAAATATATCCAATAAGTTAAATTGTTGCCTGCATGTGTTCCCCCATTTAGCTACCACTTTTCGCATAGTTGACACACCCAACTTTATATATTTATGTGTGTGTGTGTGTGTGTGTGTGTGTGTGTGTGTGTGTGTGTGTGTGTGTGTGTGTGTGTGTGTGTGTGTGTGAGTCATGTTCCATATGTCTGCTTGAACAGAGGTATCTGTATGCACAAGCGTTTGTTTCTCTGAGGAATATGTCCTGTTCTCCAAGTTCCACAACATCAGCAGAAACTACTGGTCTGCAGTATGCTACATTTCCATATCCAATCTAGTAATGAAGAGAAGTGCAGAATTTCACCAGGAAACATGACGGTGCAGAATTTCACAAGAGGAAACATTGCAAACCAAATATTGTGAATGTGTGATATTCCACTGGAGCCACGAGGGTTGAAACTGTATTGAAATGTGATGCAACTTTCTAATGAAAAACAGTCACTGCTAACAGTTTGATAAGCCTGCTTTTATATCAAATGGGCCAGGAACAATACAACATTTCTCCCCAATGATATAATAAATCCATGTGAGCTCGAGATGGGATTTTCATTTCAATATCAATCCAGTTTTTTGATTGATTTAACGTTTGAATAATTTAAACGGGAGGGTTTTGGAGCAACAACAAGCCACGGGAGTGAGTCCTACGATTCCTCATTTATTCAAATGTGCCACTTTCCCTCAGCACATTTGAATAATGGCACACAGTCTGCCAGATTGAATTTTTGATGATGAATAAATAATGTATGTTGGTGGATAAGTCTGTTAATATATTAGCCATGAGTTTGTCATAACTGTTTAATAGGAGAGCTGCAATAAATACATCTGTGTCACTTTGTGCCCCCCTCTCTGCCTGTCGGAATACCATTCAATTTTTTATCTCTCCTAAAACTATCCCCACTCCAAATGCTTTTTCTTACTTACATCTGCCACAGAACCTCTTTCATGATTTAATCCTGCA
>CALSBZ010046939.1:2278656-2291004 GCA_943591055.1 Gobionotothen gibberifrons
TTGTTTTTTCATCTTTTTTAGGGGCAAAAATAAATAAATCAGTGTACAAATACCGTAAATTACTGAGTTGGGTAGCAAGCCAAAGAGTAAGGATCTCTCCAACAAAATCTTTGGCTCCCCTCAATATGTTTGGCCTTCTGTCTTGAAACTCCATGCTTCAATATACAATGCCAACAAAGAAAACCAACTGTTTGAATAATTGATGCTTGGCTAAACAGACTGGATGCTGTTATTTGTTTTAGGCTAAACTCTGCTTTCAATCAGTCTGGGGGGAGTTTCTAATTCTGAATCAATTGTGTTCAAAAGCTGTTCAAATTGGACTTATTGAATGTTTTTGGATAGGGAAAATATCCGCCCTCTCAGTCCAGAGGCCTGTACTACGAAGCTGGTTCAACATAACCTGGATATGTTTAAGTTAGCCGGTTGGCCTAATCCAAAACATACGCGCTCTCGCTAAACGGTCCTACGACGCGGGTTATCAAGTGGATCGCTCAAGCCAGCCGTGTCCTATCTAGGTAGGTGCGCGTTCACATAAAAGGGGCGGGGTTAGCAACATTTGACCAATCACAAACATGGAGAAGCGCACTGACAGCGCAGCGCGTCATACTTCCTGAATGAAAAGTGAACTATAATATTAGACAAATATGAAGACGTTAAACTTTGAACATCCATGACTTAAACACTTTATCCAGGATAAAAGCCACATAGCTACACCTGCAAGGTGAATACAGCTGGTAAAGAAAAAGTGTTTGAATGCGTACATTAACAGGTTTATGATATCACTGCCCCGTCTAAGACACGAGTGGATCTGACTTTAATTAGGACATTTGACTCGAGTGTTTCGTCAACTTAATGTGTTGCTTAAAATAATACTTCTGCATACAGTATGTGACACTGTAACGGCCCGTCCACACAGCAGCGTTAAAAAAATCTTCCAACGCTTCTGCCCTTTTGAAGCTGAGGTGGAAGTGTCAGCCAATCAAATCCCGTTTATGCAAATCTGACAGTACAATCGCTAGCCAATCAAACCGCGTGCAAGCTGGGAGTGACATACCGCAGTTCATTTTCTACATTCCTGAAAATGGAGGAGAAATGTGTTATTGCGGTAGCAAATCACCCGGTTCTTTATGACCAGTCCCTATTAACTTACCGGGATACAAACCGGAGGAACCAGGCATGGAGGGAGGTGGCAGAGACAGTGGGTGAAACTGGTAGGTTTCACCCACTGTGTGGGGATTTTATATCCAGTTTACTTCGTTTTAACATTGCTATTGCTTTATATGTCGGGGGCGGGAGATTCATGTGATTGGTTGTTGGTCGCAAAAAATCCCCAAGCTTCAGACACGCCCACCTCCAAGATTTTCAAGATTTTTTTAACGCGGCTGTGTGGACGTACCGTAAGTGTTGCATGGCCAGATACGGCTCAAGAAGCTGACTCAGATAAGGAAATATAGCCTATGATACATTATGATGTGATATGATGTGATATGAATGATAATGGGACACATCGACGTCTGCACTCAGTGCCGCGGACTGTACGTAATGTTACTTTGATCGGGTTACTTATGTTGTGGCAGATATTTAAGTAAGCTTTCTTAACGCTAATGTTATAATTGTCAGATTGCTCTGAAGATGGGAGGTGATATTCTATTAATTTTCACGTTCACACAGTCAGTGATTTTTGCCAGCCGTCTTTCCTGCAATGGCAGTTTTTCTGTATTTCCTTTCTCCTGTAATATGACTTGATAGCTTTAAACTCCGTACACGGAGCTCTGATTGGTCAGCAGGCGGTGCTTTCACTGAGTTGATCTCTTAGCCTGCAACCTAACCTGCTCCGGACCAGGTTAGCCGCTCAGCATAAGTTACCATGGATCTAGCCCGCTAAAAAGAGATCTATTAAAAAAGTATTCCCCACATCGAATAGTGTCTCCTGAGGAATTAACATGCAGTAGCACAATGGAGACAAAGGAATTTAACACTGGCTATGTGCCAGCTCTTGGCAGTCATCCAATTAACGCTTTAGTTTGGGTTAATGTATTGTCATGCCCTTTTGAAGCCTACAATAGAGGATTCTTGTTACAATGACTAAACCAATAAACACAACACCACTTTGTACAAAATATAACCTGCCTTTCTTTCTGAAGCTAATATCATGGTATGTTGTTTGAATGCAATGACATTCATTTAGTGCATGTGCTTTAAATGATATCCTCCTGCACTTCATCATGCTTTGAAGTGTAACCATACAGCGTAATTATAAAGACAGAGCAAACGGTGGTAATGGATTTGGTTAATAAACCGACATCATACCGACTACCTCGAGCTACACGACTGTCCCTGTGGTATTTTACAATTCAACAAGCTCCAAAGCCCCTCAGAAGGCTGGGTCACATCAGCATTTCAAATAGTGCAGAATTCAGCAAAATGCATTAATTCAAATAGAAGTGTTGGGTATTAACCAATTTCCTGCAGGGGGGGAATAAAACCAAGCATATATCTGACGTTGAGTTCAACTTTGGTAACCTTTAACCAGCATATTTGCACCATTGCTAATTAGAAAAACGGAAGAGCAGACGGCTTTAAAGCACATTAAAGAAGTTGCCAAACGCTGGAATTACAACTTCCATTCATGCAATGTGGCCCAAAAGTATATATTCTCATTGGTAAATCAAGATAAATCAACAAACACTTGAATAGCCATTTAAACATTTAAATGTTTGGTTCCTACTCGAAAGTCGAGACATTTTGGCTTCATACACCAACGGGCCAAGTACGGGCCACGTCCCCAACACTGTATGTATTACTCTTTATAAATCCATGGTCATGACAGCCATGACCTTTGAGAGAACAGATATCCAAATGGAGGAAGCTATTGGAGCTTGTTCGACATGCATCTACTATTAAATATATCCAAGCAACTCAGAAAGAACATTCAAACCATGTAGGCCCAATAGTAGATATAATTCAATTTAGTTTCAATAACAATAAGAGATACTTATACTTGTTATATACACAATGACATGAAAGCATATACAACTGTTCTACACTTAAAGGGAACCAAACTAATTTGAGATAATGTAAGCAAAAACACATAGTGTGAACTAAAGGATTCAAACTGTTGAAAGACCATTGGAGCCAGAACATATGGCACACTTATATCCAGGATTAGCAAATCAATCCACAAATTGCGTTAAAAGAACCAAATTAGCCGAATGAGAATACACTGGATTATTTTTGCTTTCAACAGCCTATTAGCCTGAATTAGTAAAGCCTCATTTGGTGAAAGGGGCTCCAATAGCCACTTTAGTCTTTGTCTTATCCCAAATGGGCTGTGTATGGCTCACATCACTCAGATGAGATTTCCACCATGTTGGTGTACTCAGATTTCCGCTCAGTTTTTGACACAACTGCAGTGTCATCTGAAGCATTCTCTAGAAGACATGATGACTCCAGGTTGCATTTGAAGTCTTCAGTGTACAGTGCAAATATAAAAGGCGAGAGGCAGGTTCCCCGCGGGGGTGCAGAGCTACCAGCTGTTCAGAAACACAGTGCCACATCTGCAGGAGCCACGATCTGTCAGGTAGTCAGGTGCTATCATTGTAGTGCTGAACCTATGGGTTTAAACTTCCACATGCATATTCAATGATAGCAATAAACCAGTGAAGGAAGTGAGTATAATACCCCTTGAAGCAAGATATGTGTGTTTATCTATAAGCACATTCAATGGTTTATTTAAAGTCAATGATGGTGCAAAACTAGAATAGAATTGAACTATTACTGACATAACTACATTAAAAATAAATGAATGGAATGCTGTGAAATAAATACATCACTAGATGTACTGCATGTTACAAACATTGATGTATTATACCCAACTTTATTGAAGGGACTCCATTCAGCCAGGCATCCGATTAGACACATTGGTAATTGAAAATAAATGATAGGAAAACATGGAAAAAAAGAAAAAAATCCATTCTAAATATAGAGGTGATTATGGTGCTCAGGGAAGATGAAAATGTATCTCAACCATCAAGATCAGATGGGGGGGGGACTCTCATAAACTGTCATTTGCCAGCGCTCATTATATCACAGGTAAAGTTTCAAACAGCTCTGTCCCCTAGTTAAATGCTCTTACAGAGGGACAGAATGAGCACACGCTGTCTTGTATCATCTCTTTTTTGCTTTCTAACTCGCATACACTGTGATTTATTTTTCCCTCATTAGAGAAAATGAAAACAATATGGTCTCTCCAGTCACACTCAAGGCAGAGAAGATTGGATGACAGATGAAAACAACAATATCATAGCGTTTGCTTTTGCTTGATCAAACAGCCCTTCTCCACTGTGTACAAAAGGCGAAATATGATATCCGTAACATGGCAGCTAGTTATTGAGATGTGTATTTTATTCTCTATTATGACTATATTTGAATACTCATGAGCTACAGGGGAATAAAAGGAGAATATTGTATAGAACGAAAAAGACTGTATGTTAGTAAATGTTAAAATTGTTTTTTAATAGTCTTGTTTAGATGCTTTAATGTTTATTGTTGTGGTTTTATCAATTAAAAAAGCTACTGTTGTCTCAACCTGACATTGTAATTTGAGTGGGCGAGTGATTAGCTTACATTCAGTTATGCTAACATTTACCAGTTTTAAAAAGGGCCAAACAAAAAACATGTTTGTATTGCATTCCTATGTTCAAGTCACAGATACTTACTATTGTCAATAATACTCAAGCAAATCCAAAGAGAACATCATATCCAAAATAGTTAGAACTTTTGACAATTACTTTTTTGCACTTATGTTCCCATCTTGTTCCTGTTGCTGCTTTAACAACCACATTTATGTATGGGGATCAATTTAAAAGTAAATGTTATCTTACCTTAGAAATGACAGCTTTCACATCACAGTCATTTTATATTGCAATTATATTAAAATATTGATTATAGCAGCTTAATAGCACAAGAACGTATCTCGTGCGCACAAGAAAGTATATCGTGATGAGCAAAACCGTGTCACTTGGCCCAGGTGGTTTCCACAAAACGGACAAAACATGTTTAACGACCATAAACACACTCGTACCGTCCATAGGTACCGGTGGTCAATTCGCGAAACCAAACTTAAAGGGGACCTATCATGCAAAATTCACTTTTGAACGTCTTTTATACATGAATATGTGTCCCCGGTGTGTCAGGGAACTCACCAAGTGTCAGAAAACACAACCCTCTCTCTTTTCCTCCATACCAAAATCTCTAAAAACGGGGCTGCAACGGAGCTGATACAGATTTGAAATGTTCTGACGTCAGAAAAGGGGTGCTCCGCCTATATGGGCAACTCTCCACCTATCAGGGGAATGAGAGACCGCTCGAAAGCGCTGGAGACGCTGTAGTACATATGCCAGGCCTGTAACGGTACGTCCACACAGCAGCGTGCCGTAAGTGGCGCTGTAGCCTGCCACAAAAGCAGTGAAGAAGACTTCCCGCGCATGGTTGCCCTTCTGTTTATTCTCCACTGTGGACGCTCTGGCTCTTTTTCTCTCTCCCCGAGGCAAGCGTTTGCCCCTGCTGCTGTAATTCTCTCCGGTTTGCCACCAGCAGATGACAAACACGCACCTCTCCGCCTCTTCCAAGGGACGAGGGGACCGTGCGGCAGAGTTTCAGTTAGATTTTATTCGCCGGTCAACATGTCCGTTAAAGTTTCAATCTTCCGGACAAAATTATAAAAGTGACGGTCAAAGGTCTTCTTTGTTATTTATTGAGCTTTAAAACAAATGAATAACGACTCTATATAATAATATAAGAATAAAACACGGAGGACGGAGCCTCTCTTTTCCTCCCCCTCTTCTGAGAGCCCAGCAGCTGATCTCAGAGCACGCTCCCCTCCCTGCAGGGGGGCATGGTCAGCTGCAGCTCATTTGCATTAAAGCTACGTCACAGAATCAGCCCCTGCAAAAACAGGGCTGGAAAAGAGCAAATAGAGCGAAATGAGGCATGGCTAAAACGCATGATCTGTTTGGTATTTTGAAAAAAAAACTTCACAGACATGTTTTATATAGGTATGGCCCTACGTACAATATATTTTTCAAAGATAGCATGATAGGTCCACTTTAAGTTTGTGTCAATCACTTGCATGTCACTTCCGGTATGATGGGCATTGCCTTTCCGGTTTGATTCTCTAGTTTGTTAAAGTGTTTTGGCAAATGTTAAAGTGTTTCGGGAAATGTTAAAGTGTTTCGGGACTTGTGAATTTGTCTCAGTTCTCATAAAAGTGTTTCGCTAATGTAATTTTGTAGTTTTCTATAAAATGTAATTTTGTAGTTTTCTATAAAATTTAATTTTGTTTTATAAAATTTAATTTTGTTTTATAACATTTCGTTTTGTTTTATAACATTTAAATGTGTCTCTAGCTTTGTAAAAGTGTTTTGCAGTGTTTTGCTAATGTAATTTTGTTTTATAAAATGTAAATTTGTCCAGAACAGAGCAATAGTTAAATTGGAAATTAGAGGAAAAACTGAAAATATAATTGTGAAAAATAATCTGGTGAGGTTTGTTCAGCTAGATCTAATGATTTCCAATTGGAGTTGCTGTTGAAAAGCAAAACAGGTACACTAGTTTAAAAGGAAAAACAGCTAAAATAAGCTTTTCTAAATTTGATCTGTGGTTTAAAAGAGGCCCTATTCAAAAGGGGTTTTCCTTTTCCTGTAGTGTTCTATAGCAGCGGTTCTCAAACTGTGGTCCGCGGACCACTGGTGGTCCGCGAGGGTACTGCAGGTGGTCCGTGGAAAAAAGCTAAATAAAATCCACTTTTATTATCAAGGATTTTCGGGGACCACCTCATATGTGACTAGCTCTATCAAAATCAGTCACATTAACCCGAAGACACATTTTGAGTTGTATACACTGTTTGAAAGAGGAGATTCCTAGCTTTCTAATGATATCAGGCAGTGGGGTAGTGGTCGTTGGGCTCATCGGACATTTATGAGAGAACATCTCTAATGTCCGAGTGCAAGTGAATGCACCACAAGACACGAGCCTTGTAACCATGCTTGTAACCCCTCCTCCGGCCCTTGCGCGAGCGTGGAAATATGATTGGCGGCGATTTCATTTGAACAGGACGGCGCAAAACGAGAATCATCCAGACCTACTGACGGAAGGAACGAGGTATTTGCAGTCTACAATGACAGAGAAGAGACTGTCAAGTTTGGCTGTACTCAGCATTGAATCAAAACGCACTGAAGCTGTTGATCTGTTTGTGAGGCGTTTTGCTGAACAAGATGGTAATCGCCGCATCATAACAGTGATTGACAGCTGATAGGAATAATATGATAGTTAATATTACATATTAATTCAGACAAACATCGATGAGACAGTTAATTAGAGAGAGAAGCAGCGCTGTCTGGTGTGTCCATGGTTTTGAGTCTGTGTTTGTTGAGCGCAGCGCCGTCTGCTTTTTGCAGCACAGTAACTAAAGTAGGACTAAGCATACCGGTAGTTTTTGTCGACCTGTCTGCACGTTTTCTGAGTGCACTGCGCGCGTGCGGACTTGTGGCATTGTTTGGGATGACCTAATTAAAATACCGTCCGCCGTCCTCTTTGAGAAACATACACAACGCAGACAGACACCGGTCACAAAAGTATCAGATAGGCTTCAATTTACTTTTGATTGTCTATAATTAACTATAAAAAAATATCGGCGTTTTAACACTACGTAGATATGTACTTATTTGTATGGTTTGCATATGAGGTGGTCCGCGAAAACCCTTGATAATAAATAGTGGTCCGCATAAACAAAAAGTTTGAGAACCCCTGTTCTATAGGTTTCTGAGCAAATGGTCTGCAAAGACTAAAATCCCTGTGTCCCCTTCATTGGACTCCTTTGTTTACTTCAGTAACATAGTGACATCCCTATGTAACACTAGCGCTTCTATTGGCTAGCACTCCAATACATTGTAAATGATAGGCTAAGGGGAGGGCCATCTCGAAGCAGTCAACCAATCACAACAGAGCTGACCAGCTAACCAATCAGAGCAGACTGGGCTCTGGTTTCAGACAGAGGGTGAAAAGAGGTGCTGCAGCACAGGCATGAGACAATTAAAGAGCTTTTTGAACATGAAAGCATGGAGACATGTCACAGTAGAGACACTAAGTACAATTATGAACCTGAAAATGATCATAATAGGGCCTATATAATATAGTCAACAGACATTTTGTAAAATAGTTAGTCTATGACCTTTAAACAAGACTATCTGGAGCAATTAAAACAGTTCTAATGTTTTACAGTGTCCACAACTGGATCATTAAGAAGCCTTGTAAACATTCTGACGTTAAAGTATATAATTAATGTATGGTACTTTCATTACACCAAATTTGATCATTCAGTGAAAAATAAGTAAGATTTCTTCTACAGGGACAAAACAAAGAACGCCCACGTGAACAAAAACATCATTATGGTTTAATTTCACAGCAGTTTGATGAAAGAGTTACTTTGTAATCCATCTACCCACAAACTGAATTGGAAATGTTTAAAAAAAAAAAAGTTACAGGAGCTGTTTGAAACGTAAGTAACAAAAACCGCCCACGTCTGGGCTATTTTTGCACCGCCACCATCAAGGCCTGAATCGCATCATCAAATCAAAGTGGAGTGAAAAAAGGAACAGCACAATCTAGCACCCTAACAAGCAGTCCAGTAAATAAAATAGTCTGACGCACAGAACAGCCGCCTTGGGACGGTGACAATCAATTAAACAGGGGGTCCATTGGGCGTTTGGAGAGGATGTCTGCTGTTTCTTCCTGATAAGAACATTTCTGTGCTTGATTTGGCTATGCCAAAAGAAGATTATCGCCTGCAGGAGCAGCAGTAGGCCTTATTCATTAAGTGGTGGGTTATTGCCAGTCCTCAACACCAGAGCCAAGGTTTCAGCACATTGTAACGGCGGCTGCTTAAACACTCAAACACGCCGGGAATCATGTCCTGCTTTAGTTTTGCTCGACTAACTTGCCTGTTTTATAAGGGATAAGTTATTAACCTTGATTCTCTTTTAATGGCATAGGGCAGGGGTTTTCAAAGTGTGGGAAGGTGAGCCTCCCCTTAGAGAACATAAGAACAGCCGCGCCCCCTCTCCCAATTATTATTGCTATTATTAGTAGTATTGTTATTGTTGTTGTTGCTATAATGCAGGGGTATTCAATTGCATTTCAAAGAGGTCCAGTAAGAGAAAATGTAATTAAATGCTCTGTTTTCGCTGTCTAGCTTTCTCTTTTTTGAGCACGCCATATTAAATTACTCACTGCTGTTTCTCTCGTCTTGTCTCGTCTCTGTGTGTGTGTTCTATCGTGCTGACTCACTGACTGCACATATTTGATTGGCTGAGTAGCATCACCTCCTTAAAACATTAAACAATAACTTTTTAAAACCTTTCTTTATGTTTTAAACGCAGCCTCGCTGCGTGGAAACGGCCCGCTGAACGGACCTCTGTTGCCTGTCAGCGCAACTTAAATGATGCCGTTTAAAAACATAACAAATAAAGGCCGGTGCCGGCCGTCAGCGAAACGGAGCCGGCCGTCAACGTGTGATTCTCCAGAACACACTCTATGGCCAGTCTTCCCCTGGGTGGAGGCAGGGACGTGCACAGACATTTGGAGGGGCTATTGCTCTAAACTGGAAAAAGGGCCTCCCCCCTGATAAAAAACACAAGATTTGTTTTAAATTGTAACTTGTTTTTAATGTAAAAGAAACCAAATGATTATTACATCAACTAAATTGAACAGTAATTCACATCTCGTAGCGACTACTTGCATTCGGTAACTTGATTGTAAAAATGAAAACCAGGGACATTTCTTGTTTTGCGGTCCATATCTCATCAAAAATATCTAATGTTAGTAACTATTAAAGACACAATGGGGACAATTCTGTTCTAATGTAGTTTGACCATTGTACTGTAACTGCGGTGCAGTCCAGATATACCAACCCAGTCTCATAAAAAAACCGTGTAATAACTACGTTGGTCCACAACGTAGGACGTAGTATTTATACAAAAACGGCTCTGAAATTGTAAGATCCCTACGTTTTTTTTCACCATTCATTCCAATGGCTGGCGTCTATGTCACGTGATCTTCACATTTCTCCCTGCAGAAAAAAAAAACATGGCCGAACTTCGTTTTATTCTCGGTGTAAAATGCCTATTTTAAAGTTAGTTTGGCCATTAAAATGTGTTTTGATGTCATTTGATGCGAGAAATATGAGTTGTTATTTCAGATTATGTGTGCAGTGGATGTACATGATCTTTAGTTTGCTAGTTATTACGACGATTACTTCAGGAAATTGTGTCTATACAACTTTGTCATTGTTACCAAGGTGGTTGCTAGGGACGCTGCTCTCGATATTATTTCTGTTATGTTGTGTAACTGTTTAATGGTGTTATCTTTATTGCTACCCCCTTCCCCGTCAATGTATAGTGTTGGTCCGCAGCGCAAACGTATTAGTTTAACAAAATCTGCATCTACAATTGTGGCATAGATACGTTATTTTCCCCTGTGGAAACGGAGAACGGATCTATGGGTTGGGGTAGCCTATTGTTCCGCACGGACATTTTAGTTAACCGGACTCCTGTTGATGTGAAATCCGAAAACAGTTTTTAAAAATAAAATAATACATTATTCCGATTGTGCTTGCTTTTCTATTTGGAGCTCATCACATAACAGCATTGTAATACACGGTTCGGCTGCATTAAATATTACATATCTGCCGTAGTTCTCTATTTATAGAGCCCTGATGAGAAGACTTCTAGGCAAACATGAGGAACTGCCGCCAACACTGAAAACGTGACATGGATCATAAATATATCAGCAGTTAAACAACATCTTACATTTCTTTTCACACAATACGTCTCCTTGCAGTATCAACACTAATTCGGCTGACTTTTATATTTGATCCAAATGGTAGATAGG
The DNA here is from genome assembly GCA_943591055.1 of Gobionotothen gibberifrons. Classification (NCBI taxonomy): domain Eukaryota; kingdom Metazoa; phylum Chordata; class Actinopteri; order Perciformes; family Nototheniidae; genus Gobionotothen; species Gobionotothen gibberifrons. The sequence goes on from CALSBZ010046939.1 coordinate 2,289,604, forward strand.
CTGTATTTACATTACACGTGCACAGATTATATAAAGGGACACCTAGTGGTTAAAGCATGTTATTGAATTTCATTATTTGATATTAATAGGATCTCTATAAAGTATATTCATTACTCGTTATTGTCTACTAATAGTTAATTAAAGACTGTATATAATGACTATTTTGCACATCCCTTTCAAGATTTCAAGATTGTCTAAGGTTTATTGACATATCATATACACAAACGGTGTAGTTATGCAATGAATGAAAAACTTGGGTCGCAGGTTCCTCAACAGTGCATTTGTGTATTCCTCCAGCAATGTTAACTATGTTGAAGCACTTATTTTAACTGATATTATACATATGTATTATACTCTTATAAGATGTATGTAGATAGTATAAGAAATGCGCAGAATATGACAGTTTAAAGGTGGAGGTATACACAAATATTGATAGATGTAATGCACTGTTGAGGAACCTGCGACCCAAGTTTTTCATCTCCGGCCTTGTCAGGAATTGAACAATCAATAAATAAAGAACACAGAATTATTAAATATAAAACACAGAATTTGTGTGATTATACTAAATGATTTACAAATAAACACCACTGCATATTTACAACTATTACACATGCTGATGTAACGCAAATGTTTCCAACTTGGGATCAATAAAGTATATCTTATCTTAAGATGATCGATGGCTACTGCCATATTTGCAAAAGTTGCCTCTGAACCTTGACAAGTGCATGTTTCAGGCTTATCAATGAACAACAGGAGGGGTCACAGACAAAAGACCAGCTGTTAAATAAAGCTCTTCTGACCTTAGCTGTCATGTGGGTATATATTAATGCTGCCCATTATGGGCACAAGCTATTTTCACTAATTTATTAATTATATGTTTTAAAATTGAGTGTTTCCTATCCCCTAAACCTCCAGGGATGTACACAGTTTAATACTGGCAACTTCTTATTATGGGAAATACGAAAACGTCTTTTAAAACTACAACTCCCAGTAGAGACGTGCCATAGAATAGAACATGTTGCGAAACACACAATAGCCAGCGTGTGTAGTTCTGGGGACGGGGTGGGGGAGGGCGGGACGGGGTGGACCCGTTCAAATCCAGTTTTGGACAGTCTGCCGTGGTTCCATCCCATTTCAAGTGCTGTTCAACGCTCGGCGTAACCCTCGGAGCACACTCTCCAATCACAGAGCTTGAGGACTATCACGGGGTTTGTCAAGCGAAGCGGAGAGAATAGGCTTGTTTGAGACGCGTTGCGGCTCGCCTCGAAAGTAGACAAGAGTAGCCGATCGCAGTCGGGGGAGGTCTCAAAAAGCTCGCCTGAAGTCGGACAGCTCGGAGTCGGCTTCGTCTTCGTCTTCTTCTTCTTCTTCTTCTTCTTCTTCTTCTTCTTCTTCTTCTTC
>CALSBZ010046939.1:2299560-2310224 GCA_943591055.1 Gobionotothen gibberifrons
CTTGAGACTTGACTCGGACTTGAGCGCAAAGACTTGAGACTTGACTCAGACTTGAAAAACAATAACTTGGTCCCACCTCTGCATAATTGTATATACTATACTCTATTTTGAGATAACTTGTAATGCTATCATCATCAATGGACATTCATGATCTGGATGAAAATAGTTGAGTGATTGTAAGACCAAAACAAATCAATAAAACAAGTGGATGTACATGAGATGGAAAGTCCAGGTGCAGTGCCAAATCCCCAGGTTATGTCTAAGGCAAATGTATTTTAAAGTCTTGCCTTCAACAGTATTATTTGATGTGCTGAAGGTCAAGGAAACATTGTGGTCATTGCCAATGAATATGCACATGGGTAGTGTTAGAGTAAGGCAACTGAAACACGATTTAATGTGATTATCATGCAAGGTTCTTATTTAAATTCAGCTTAACTCAACCAAACACATTTTATGTATCCTCAAGGCTAAACAAACACGTTGAATTTATGCTACAAATATTTACAAGCAGATTGTATTTCTTTTATTTAAACCCTGCATTGTTAACTTCTATTTAACTTGCTGGAAGGGTTCTCCCTCTCCGCCTTTGCTGGCATATTGCAGTGATTTTTGGCACGTTACCACAACATGCAACTCGGTTGAATAGTGTCAAATATTTGGCAGGAGTGTGATATAATATCAGCTCTGTATGCTCATGAACAAACAAAACAGGGGAGCCACTCAGGAAAAACATTGCTCCGTAGATAGTATGATCAAAAACAGGATACCTTTAACATTATGTTTTTAGGCAGGGAGGGAAAGTGTTACAAAATAAACGGTATACCCTACTATGTATGCAGTGTTGGAAGAAGTACTCAGATACCAAAATACCAAAAGTAAACGTCCAAAATCTTACTTAGGTAAAAGTACAAAAGTATTGGAACCAAATATACTCAAAGTAATCATGCGTAACAACCCATTTCAGGATCATGTTTCTTAGTACAACCCTGTCTCCTAAAAATTACGTTCCCACAGAACTAAACTGCATTCTCAATTACGTTTAGCTAGAAACTTATTTTCTCCCACGTTATGTTTGTTATGAACGTATCTCAAATACGTTTATTTTCTACATATCTTCTAGAAACATATTTCCTCCCACGTTGCATTAGTTATGAACGTATCTTAAATACGTTTATTTTCTACATATCTTTGCCATTTATTGTCTTGCTTATAATAATGATAATAGTCATTTATAAATATCATTTTAGAGCACACCTTTGAAATCGACAATCGGGCTCGATATATGGTTATTAATTAAATTAAAATCAGTAGGCGAGGATGTAATTTCTCCAGCTGTTACTCTCATGAGCGAGGCAGAAAATAATAGTTTTAACATGCCAAAAAGCTGCTGTGTCGTTTATTGCAATAAACAAGAGAAGCAATTTCCGTTATTTTCACAAACACCCCCGCCTCTGTTAGTACACATTTACTGACATAAACATTTGTATCATCTGTTGTAGACCCAAATAAATAAAATAAAATAAGAACTCATTCTCAAAAAAGATAAACGCCATTCTTAAAATGTATAAACGAACAATAGTTTGATATTGATTAGAGTGCACAATAGAAATAAAACAATTGAGAGAAGAAAAAGAGATATGTTATCTATCAAAACCCAGTTAGATTAACATTCATTGGACTGCACACTTTGTTTGTTTGTGTGGATATGTAGCAAATTAAAATTTAAAATAGTACTTAATGACTGACTGAATGGAAATGACAATAAATGAAAATGTAAAACGAAAAAAGCGATCATGAAAAAGTTTCCAATAAATGAAGAAAATTATTTTTGACCACTCTGTTGTTCAGATATAACACATATTTGTAACTAAATTATACATTAATTGAAACAAAACACTGTATAAACGGAGGAGTGACTCCCGTGAGGTTCATGTATTTTCTTCACTCCGCTGTTAAACTCAGATCAGTGCATGCGCTGCATCGTCCAATCAGTGAGCGATACACAGTAAGGGGGTGGGGTGAGTGTCTGAGGATTTCATCGGAGGGTGGTCTGGTGCAGCGCCATATGGCGCTGGTCTGGTGGTTCCTCGATTATCGCTCCTCCATTGTCACTCCTCAATCCTCCGGCAAAAATAAGGCCACTGGGACGCTACTCAAGATGGCGCAGACAAATCAACTTCCGGTGAGACCGAGGAGCGAGGATATGAAAAATAAGAGAAGTGAAACGCAGCCCCGGAAGTCCCTCAGTGGCAGCCATGATAAGTGCCGTTCGAATTCTCTACATGATAGGAAAGGAGGTTTCAAACTTCCTTTATAACCTCCTTTAACTTAGGAATCACTGGACCTCCCTTACCGAAAGGAGAGGAGAAAATGCTGCCCCACAATGCCTTGCAGCCGCAGCATTGAGTCCGTCGTTCTTATTAAACATCCATGTTGTAGTCCGCTGTATAGAAAACTGTGGTTTCCATGGTTTCCCCACAGCAACAAAAGGACGTCCGCTGGCGCATCATAAACACGTCGGATAGTGAAAGTGCAGTCGGATTCTCTAAAGTACCGCAGTCTCTTCTCCTAAATCCTTTTGAATTCTCCTATCCACTATCCCTTAACTCCGTGACGTTTCACTCTGTGAGGGCCTAAGATATTCAAAAAAATAATATTTGAAAACATAAAAAAATAAATATATATATATAATATTAATATTTTGTTGTTGTTAAATGTTTCATTAGTTTTACCTAAATAACTTGATTTAATTGTATTTAAAATAACATTCCAAAAAAATAAATCCTTTGAATCTGCCTGTTCAGTTTCTGTTGGAATGTGAAGGGTTAAATGCCGTCTCTGCGAGTTCTCATTCGTAACACTCCGTTCGATGTCTCACTATGGGATGCGCCTCATCCGCGGAGCAAACAGAAGCATCAATCTCATTCCGCCAATCCTGATTGGCAGGTGATCTCGACGTCATCGTCAGGGAATCCACCCCCTATAAGTAGCATGCGCTACGACGCATGCGTCATTCAAACACCTCTTCTCGCTTCAGAACATATCTCTATATCGGTAGCCGGGCTAGCTTACACAGTCCACAGATGGAACCAAGCTAACCAAGCTAACTTCGGTCGACGGGCGCTCGCCGGCTACTTTTATATATACTTCTGCAAGAAGACTGTCGGTACTAACATACCAGTTAGTACCACAATCGACCTCACCTTTTTTCTTTTCTCCGGAAATCGAAAAGGTAAGGTTTTGATTTTCAAGCTAGCAGCACACCACGTTGCTAGCTTGCCTCCCTCGCTATCGACACCACGACGGCGAGGACGTTTTTTCTTCCCTTCTCACACCAGAGAAGAAAGGAATTAAAAGACTATTAACACACCAGTTAATACTCTTTGGAAATAAATCTACACCGTCGCTTTTCTCCGGATAAGGACGGGTTGGAAGATTTTTTCCTCTACAACTTTCCTGCTAAGAGCGGGTCCTCTCCACGCCGTCACCACGGCGAGCAAGATGGACGCCTCTCTCCCTCACACCAGAGGAGTCAGGAACTCGGTTGCTCGGCTCTGCGGCTGCGGATTTAAAATTTCAGGCACAGACACACACCAGGTCTGCTCGTCCTGCCTCGGGCTGGAACACGCCCAGGAGGCTATTGACAACCCCAGCTCGTGCGGGCATTGCTCCCGCTTCACCCGAAAGAGCCTCCGCCGACGGCTAGCAAGCCAAGCTAGCTTGTCGAGAATGGACCTCCTCATGTACTCTGATGCGCCGGATGGCTATCAGGACACGAGGGCGTCCACCGCTAAGATTGAACCCTGCACTGTGTCGGTCTGGGGCTCATCAACAGTGGCAGCTGCAAAACCAGAGTCCCGCCCTGTGTCAGGCTGGAACTCGGTAGCGGCTAGAGACATGAGATTGGGGCCCCACGCTACACCAAGTTGGGGCTCCCAGCTGGACCTCACCATGGCCGCGCTCGCTGATGATATCCTGGAGTCAGAATGCGTGGAGAACGAAGAGGGTGTCTCTGAGTTCCTACTCTCTGACTCGGATGAGCAGGAAGAGGATATCTTCACGCCATCAGCTCCAGCTGCAATGCCGGGAGCGATGGCTGCTCCCCCGGGCGATAGCACACCAGCTTCGCCCTGTCTGGGCGTGGACCTGCAGGCCGTGTGTTAACGTGCCGCGTCCAGGCTAGACATTCCATGGCCTGAAATGGCCAAGGAGACCTCTAGGTCCCGCTACGAGGGGAAGAACTTACCCCAAGCAGCGAGGAGAAAGAGGCAACTCCTTCCAGTCTTCCCGGAGTTGCTGGACGAGGTGTAATAAGGCCCCAATCCAGGGTGCCTCCTCCCTGGACTGTGACGGTATGGAGAGGCTCGGCCTGCTCCGCATACCGCCGATGGAACCGCTGGTGGCAGCTCACCTCCTCCCGAGGATGGCGACTACACCGAGCAGGAACCCCACGCTACCGGTGAAGGCAGACCGATTGTAGTCCAAGCTGGCTGATCGGGCCTATAAAGCCGCAGCGTTGTCCGCAAGGGCACTCAACATTTCCTCTCTGCTGACTGCCTACCAGGCAGAGCTCTGCGGGGATCTGTCGAGCGAATCTAGGCCGGCCATATGGGACGAGATCACAGCGATCACGGACATTTGCCTCCGGGTGCAGCGCTGCGCGGTCCAGGCCACGGGCAAAATAATGGGCATAATGGTGGTGCTGGAGAGAGCCAGGTGGCTCGACCTGACCAACCGGGAAAAGGAGGATGTATTGGACATGCCTATCGCTCCGCTCTCGCCTCAATGCAGCGGAGACGCGAGTCGAAAAGGAGGGAAGATGAGGCCCTCCACCTCTGTCTCCCTCGAAGGGTCCAGCCGCTACCTGCAACGGTTTCAAGGCAGTCCTTCGCCCGAGATGCCTTTTATATTTGTGTTCTTTATTTCTGATGTATTTCACACCTTTAGTGGAAACGTTTTCAATTATATGATTTAAAAAAAAACAAAGGCAAAGTGGCAAGGCTTGCCCACCCTGCGTTGGGGGGGCACAGTGACTCATTTCGGGGGGCATGGCCCGCGAATGACCCCCCATGACGCCGACCCTGGATAGATGTATGATTAGCATAAGTTTGTTCATGATGGCTCACTTCAGCAGCCATGGTTCCGGCTCCAGTACCGGCCCCAGCAGCCATGGTCCCGGCTCCAGCTCCGGTCCAAGCAGCCATGGTCCCGGCTCTAGTTTCGGCTCCAGTACTGGCTCTCCGGCCGACGCCAGCTCCCCGCGTCCTGTCGGCTTACCGGCCAACTCCAGCTCCTCGTCTCCTGTTGGCTCTCCGTCCAACGCCAGCCCCCCGTGTCCTGTCGGCGTACCGGCCGATTCAAGTCCCTTCTTTATCGGGGTCCCGCCGACTCAAGCTCCTTCACCGTCGGGGGTCCCGCCGACTCAAGTCCCCTCTCAAGTTCCCTCTCGAGTCCCTTTTCAAGTCCCCTCTCGAGTCTCCTCTCGAGTCCCCTCTCAAGTCCCCTCTTGAGTCCCTTTTTCAAGTCCCCTCTCGAGTCTCCTCTTGAGTCCCCTCTCAAGTCCCTTCTCGAGTTCCCTCTTGAGTCCCTTTTCAAGTCCCCTCGAGTCACTTTTCAAGTCCCTTCTCAAATCCCTTCTGATGTCCCTTCTCTAGTCCCAACTCCATGTCCTGTTCCATTGAGGCTCCAGCCGACACCTGTTTCGTCGGGGGTCCTGCCAACTCCATGTCCTGTGTCGTTGGGGGTTCCGCTGAGGGTCCTGCCAACTCCATGTCCTGTTTCGTTGGGGGTTCCACTGGATTTCCTGCCAACACCATATCCTGTCCTGTTGGGGGTCCCGCCGACACCTGCTCCGCCGGATTTCCTGCCAACACCATGTCCTGTCCTGTTGGGGTCCCGCCGACACCTGCTCCGCCGGATTTCCTGCTAACACCATGTCCTGTCCTGTTGGAGGTCCCGCCGACACCAGCCCTTGCTCCGTCCGGGGTCCCTCTGACTCCAGCCCATGTCCCGTCCAGGGTTCCTGTCCGGACAACACTGGTTCCTGTTACGCCATTGGCTCCACTGGCTACGAACTCTGTCCGTCCTTGTGCCCGGCTCCCTGACTATGCCTGCCGCGGCCTTCTCTGCCTCTGCCGTGGCCCCGGGTCAGCCGCCCGAGACCACCTCCTGTTCCTCTGCCTTGCCCCTGGGCCGTCCGCGCGAGACCACCTCCTGTTCCTCTGCCTTGCCCTTGGGTCGTCCGCCCAAGACTCCTTCCTGGTCCTCTGCCATGCCTCCGGGCTGTCAGCCCAAACCCGTCCTCCGGACGCCCTCCACCCACCCTTTTGAAAGTGTTGGACTTTGTGTTGAGCGTCTTGAATCCGTCCCTTGAGGGGGGTGTTCTGTCACGATGTTAGTTTTATGTCACGATCTTAGTTTTATGTGACGATTTTAGTTTTGTCTGTCTTGTCATGGGTTTTATTTTGCAATTCTGTTCTCCCTGTGTCTTGTCTTCCTTCCTGTGTTTTCCCTCCTGTGTCTGATTGTCTGATTGTGTTGACCTGTTGCCCTTGTGTTTCTGCCTCCCCTGCCCAGCTGCGTCTTGTCCTGTGATTACCCTTCTTTGTATTTAGTCTTGTCTTCCCCTGTGCTCCTTGTCGGTTCATTGTCTTTCCTGTCTCCCTCCATGTTGGTTACGGTCAGTTTTTGTTTTGATACTTCCTCGTGCTACCTGATTATTTTATCAGCTTTTTAAATAAAGCTCGCCTTTTGTTCCTTGACCTTTTTGTCTTTTTTATACTGCATTTGGGTCCTACCTTTTCCCGAATCCAGTTGATTTCTAAAAGCCTCTTGAGGAACTGTGATATGGGTCTACAAATACATTTTATTTAAAATGTACCATTATTTTTTGATTATTCTAACACACTTCATCATGACTTATGTGGCCTTTGTTCTCACTCTGTCTTACACAAATCTAACACAAGAATACCACCATAAAAGGAAAAAAATATTACTCAATCATGAAAAAGAGTATCCCTGATTTTGTTATAATAATGCAGATATTTGTCATGTGTTACTTCCACCCCTCTCCTCACAATATAGTTTAGGTAGTTAGGCAAATATGATTACGGCAATGGAAAAGCTATTGCTCTGACTTTCTTGCATGAAAGTCAGAGGAGCTGCACCTCGACCTTCACACTCCTACTTCCCACCTCTCATTGCCATAAAACGTTTGCATTGGATGTAAATCACGGTGTGTGAAATGGTCCGAATCTGACATCATTCTTTGGGTTGCTGGAATAGTTTGCAGACAAATGTTGGATAGAGGTGAAGGTGTTTCAAGTGTAGCTGCTCACACTGTGACTGATGCATGTGAGGATCTCAATCCAGTGGCTCTCCACAAAGCTTCGGCTGGGGGTAAACAAGCATCAATAACAGATGACTCACTCTCAGCTGGCAGCGGAGTCATGAACAAAGTGGTAGTCGGGTAGTGGGCAGAGTTACTTGGTGCTGTTTTTCACCACAGACTGACTCATTTGGCTGTAATCCACTGCTCCGGGGCGGCTGTCTTATCTCCACGGATTGATGGGTTCTACTCTCACATAATCACATTTCAAAAGAATCACTGTCTCAGAGTGAATAAGGACTTATTGCAAAACAAAATGTAATAGTTGCATATGTACAATGAACAGATGAGGACTAGTGTGAATACACGGAAACACTGTATGTTGAGTCACCACACGCATAATAAGGATAAATAGAAAGCACGATAAAAGCCTCTAATTTCAGAGTGGGATGAAAGGCTACTGTCTAATGACATGACATATTAATGATACACTATGCCCATTCTTAATAAGATACAGCATTGAATGAAGTGGAAAAAATATTTAATTTGATTTGGTGCCAGCGAAAGTAAATATTCATGAATTCTAACACATAGCTAATGGTTACATTCATCTCTGAACCACACAGCCCTAATGAAAGAGAAGACAGATGAAAGATACTGGTTAATAAAGCATGACTCAGTGAAGATGCATTGCCCTAATGCACACTATTGTTGGACCTTGATGCATTATGATTCATTAATGAAGCACTTTTACACAAAATCCACTTCATCCACATACAAAGTAGTGGGCAGGTTTTCTTTTATTGCAACATAAAGTAAAATGTGGTGAAAACAACCCCTCGTATTTTCCACTTAATGTTGAACTGACACCATAGTGTATATTCAAAACATAAACATAGATATGGTTTACTGAAAAACAGTTGGAGAGTATTCCGGCTAAATGCTAAGCATATAATCTAACAGTTGGGATCCTTTGGCAAAAAAGACATACAGTATCTTCAAGTCAGCATTGGGTAAACTCAAATGTAAACACAAAATACTCAATTGCAGTACACCTACACCAGTGTATTTGTATACCAGCAAACATAGTCCCTCTTTTCATGCAGAAATTAGACTTTATTTATTCATAATATCTTATATCTTACATAAATAAATATCCTGAAATCGGTGGTTTGTTAAGCTTTTCTTGTGATTCCAATTGAACAATTACCCACTGCAGACTCAAAGTAAGTTGATGCAGTCTTCTAGGATAGGCAACATTGACTTTTATTCTTTCTTCTGAAATGCTCTCACTATATCAGCGTGTTTTCCTCATCTGATACAACCCCACATTGAAGTGACAACAACGTTTTTTAAATTTCAAATATCGTTAACTTGACTCCAGGGCTGCAATACCTATCTCGTCTCAGTGAAGAACGTCGCTCGTGGAAAAGATTATGGCTCCCTTGGTATTGTACTGTTTGCAACTCAGTCTATTAGTGGGAATAATTTAGAGGCTGCTGTCACAGATGTGACTGCACACGGGAAAGAAAACATCTCTCTATGATATGAATTACCAAACACATGTTTTTTTCATTCGTCACCTTCGTCAGATATATTTTTGAGGAGGAAGAAAACTTCTTATTTTGAAAAAACATTTTGATGCAGATGTCAACTTTGCTTTTATGTCGTCTTAAGAAAATGTTTTTTATTGAGAAGTAGCAGATAACACACACCTCAAACTCTTTAAAGTTTGCTTACCTGAGGGCACCCGGTAGGCATTGAAAGCCAAGAAAGTCTCACATATTTATGATGTAGCAGAACATTTATATGCATGTTAGGCCTCAGAAATGAAAAGCACTCTTTTTAGTCTATAATAAGAAAACCTCTTGTTAATAGAAAACCATGTTTTGCAGACGATTTAAGATAGGGTGAGTGATATTTTCAAGATTCAAATACTTTATAGTTATTATAGATTTCACCACAAAAACGTAAGTCCCAGTCTCCTCCAGCAATGCAAAAACAAATATACCTAAGACATATGACAATACAAATATTGCAAAAAGAAACAAAAACATTTATTAAATTAAAAAAGTGCAAGAAAAAAGAAGCGTGGCAGTCATGCTCAGCACCATATTGATTGTTATTATATTGATTGATTGGCATACATTTGATAAAACTCATATGATATTATCATACCTATTGTGTGAGTTGGAGAATTTGCCATTACACCTACTTGTTGCTTGAAAGCAAATGACTCCAGATAGCAGCATATTGTGTGAATGGAGGATTTTTCACTAGGAGAGCGATGGGTCTCACCAAACAAAAGGTCAGAGTTATTAACACAATGGGACTCAAAGAATCACTGCGGTACTTGAGACTATTATGAAGGTTGACCTGTCAAATCCACCTCTTCAACACTCATAATAATGCCCTTCAGTGTATTCAGCTGTCTTAAATGTCTCATGGTTTGTATTATCTTACTCTGTCAGAACAAGACTCTACGTGCTTGAAACATCGCAGTCCTTGATGCATTTGGCATATTATGGGATCTGTGTATGGAGTGTGTATGTGTTGCTTCAGGTTCTTAATTGTGAGTGATCTACATAGTTACATCTGTAGCGAGTATAGTGTAGCACTGTGGCGCACAAACTTCATTTATCATTGAAGAGGTATCAGCTGGCTTGTGATGGGCTGAAATCTGTGCAGTAATTAGATGCTGCAGCAGATCTGATGGGACTGGAAAAGAATAAAATGGAGCACAGTGAAAGTCAAGGGCATTTTTTATGTGCATGAATTGTAATGAAACAACATGCCAGGAGGTTCAGTGAATAGCTGCAGCTCAATTTAATTCTTTATAACTATTCAGGCATTCGAAACATATTTGATCATTTAAAAATTGTTTAATAATGAATATCAGTTTTTACCAGATATTACACACTTGCAAAACAGCTGTATGTCATTTTTGAAGGACAGACTGCCAACTGACCAATGATGTCTCCCTTCGAGAAATATAATTTCCCCCTCCTCTCATCTTCTTATTATACTCCAAATGGGTTTGCATATCAAGTGAATTCACTTTTAAGAGTTATAAGAATTCAAAACACCGAATATAAATATTCCAAAAACAACCATTTGTGTGTGCATTTTAAACAGTTAAAGTATGCAATTATTCAGTTTTTCTTGCTGGTAACAAAACCCCAATACTAGAGTTCTAAGTAATGAAGGCACTGTGCAATATACACATACTATACAGTATGTGCAATTGACGATTTATTTGTGTACAATATATATATACATATACTGTATATGTATATATATATATATATATATATATATATATATATATATATATATA
>CALSBZ010046939.1:2322722-2336486 GCA_943591055.1 Gobionotothen gibberifrons
GTAACATGAAGTGAGATGTCTCACCAGACGGCCCTTCTTGCTAAGGCCAAGCGAGAAGAGGTGCTTATTTTGAATGACGCTACGACATAGAGCAAGCTACTTAAAGGGTGGGTGGATTCCCTGACGTGGACGTCAAGATCACCAGCCAATCAGGATTGGCGTAATGAGATTGATGCTTCTGTTTGCATATGAGACATCTCACTTCATGTTACTCTGAGAACTGGGGTTACGTAAGTAACCTATAGTTTTTAAATCCTCACTAAAAACACACTTTTTCTCCCTGGCCTTCTAGTCAGAGCGGAGCATGACACCTTATTTTTTATATTTCTGTTGTAAATTATTGTCTTTTATTGTGATTGTAGCAATGTGTTTTTATTACATGTACAGCACTTTGGCTCGACCAAAAATCGCTTTTAAATGTGCAATATAAATAAAACTTGATTTTATTTGATTTGATTTAGCTCCACAGCTAACTCCGGGAACACACACTGAAACATGAATGTTAACAAGAAGAGAACATGAACAATGGAGAGGGAACAAAGAGTATCTTGGAGGAAGAAGAAAGACAAACAACAGAAATACTTGGGGGCAGTGTGAAATGAATGGATATGATAGATAAGGATTATGGAGCCATTTGTAATTGGTGAGTCACAGATGGTGAGTCAGAGTGAGACGAGGTGCATGGAGAGAATTTGTTAGGAAGAAATGGACGTTAGAAAAAACATCAAATAAGAGATACATTTCTGACCACATAAACAGAAATATGTCACATTAGCCATATTCTGATTTCACTGTTTTCATTAAATGTAATCCCTGCAATATATGAAAGAATGTAAACAGGGAGGAAACTGCAACAGGTTTTCTGGTCATTCACACTCAACATCTCAATATAGTAAGCAAATGGTTGGCATTTGTTTTCAGGAAGTACATGGTTAAAACATCAAATATTGATATCAGCAACATAGTTGTATTCTTAAACTTCTTCTTAAAATCATACAGTACTATGAGTTCTCAAGGTACAATGCCTCAGGGCTTATCATTTATAAAATATTTCAAAATGAAATAATTATTCGAGTGAATTCGCAAGAGCATTACATTTTAATTGTCTCCCTACATAACTGTCAGCAGTCAATGACTCATACTTCAGAGAGAGTGGGCATAACAACTGCATCTATGATATAAAAATGAGCTTTAAAAGCAATCAGTACTTTGGATAATCAGCCTGACAACAGCCATATAGTGATCGAAATCAATCTTAAAGACAACTGAAATGAGGCCAAGTAAAGATCAATGCATGGTACTCAAGGATGTGCATCTGAAAATAAAATGTTCATCCCAAACCTATGTTTTACTGGCTGTATTCTGTCCTCTGTGCATATATAATATCCCAGAAGCCTGAAGGGTTCCGCTGTCCCAGAGGCTGCCGTTGGGACAGCTGTTCATATAAACCTAACAGGTGTTACCGTCTCCTCTGAGAGACCCTCTCTTATCACGCTGCCTATTAAGATCCCCTTGTTTTTATCCCTTCATATTCACAATGTCACCAATCCCTGTTTTCCAATACATTTGAGATGTCTTATTTAACTCTATAGATGCTGAACATATATTGACAAGCAGACATACAGTATACTGTTTTATTTTATCTCCATGTAAAACGGATATAATAGTTTTCAGCACTAAATATTTTATCATTACACAGGACGTGATTCTTAGTGAGTGTTCACTAAAGAGTAATCCCAATCAAAGTACTTTATTCATGCCGGTGTAATTTTGGCTCCAAATAAAAGAAATGATAAAATGAAAATATTTATATAAACACAACAAGTTAAAATCATTATGCAAAATACAACTTAGATATTACAATATATACAGTGGTGTAATTATATTATTAAGATGTAAAAAAAAGTATCAAGTAAGGCATTATGTATTATTTCAATGTGCATAATATATTTTAATGTGCAAATAAAATGTACAGGCACACTATTCAGCCTCAGCCCAAAATACTATATACACAATATATATAAGCAATAAAACGTTGTTAGTGTATTGACTTTTGCAACATTTTAATGCTTCTTTATTTAAAGCCATATGGTATTGAAAAGGTGACAATCTCTTAACACACGGTAGCACATCCTGTTTGATTTGATGTCCTGTTTATCCTGCAGCTAATGTAAATGTGCGTTCACTAGAGTTTGTAAAACAATTTTCATTTGTATCTTTATATATTCTAGAGCATATTCTACAGGTGTTCCTACAAGCTTCAGAAAACCTTGTTCATGTAATTACCAGCCCTGCAATGTTTAGGCAACAACATCTGTTTGGCACAGGAAAAATAATTGTGTCATTATTCAGAAAAACATTTACAAGTTGCATATTGGAAATGGAAAAAGGTGTTGCAGGAACTGAAAACCAACACCCGCTGTCTGCCTGACTATGACATACTTATACTCGTACACGTTGATTTCAATGTCAGACCACTATCTGTTTATATAAATGTCATTTAAATATCATATTGTTGCCATGGAAGGTCATATATCATACATTCTTGGATTCAAAACACAGACTTCCAGAGTTAATTTCACAAAAGCCCAAAAACGAGAAGCACTTTAAAACCTTTCCCTCCTTGCATATATCTCAGCACAATACAATAACTTACTTTCCTTGTATCTATATCTTGAATTGTATTTTGCTCTCATTGTGCCAGCCTTACATCCAGCCATCTGTTGCAAATTACTTTTTTCAAACTTTTTTTTTATTGTACACGATTCAGATTGAACAACATTTCTTTTTGGCGGTCGCTCATATATCTTTGTTTCCGAGCTTATTTGTTAGTTAGAGGAAATGACATGCACTGCTAAGGTTATCGATCATTTCCTGGTGTCATTATTTTGTATCTTGAAATACAAATGTTTTATATTTACATACAGTAGATTGATACACAATATATCCCAACAATTTCCAATACATTTTTCTTGGAATACACAGTGTATTTCAAGCATGCAGATTCTCTACCATCATCATTCCTCCAAATTGTTGCAGTATATGTCCGATTAAATAACGCAGGAGTTTGTCTGTGAAGAGAGGGTGGGCGGGAAACTCCCTTTGGAGGAGAATTTGAAATGTTAACCTTTGCAGACCATTTACATGCACAAAAACCTATAAAACACACTACAGAAAAGGGAAAACACCTTCAAGTCTTGGTGTATTTTTTTCATATGTGCAAATAAACTTAACTGATATCAACATAGTATAATAAGAAGTCTTCAGATGATTTATGTTCTGCTTGCCCATTATTCTACATCCTTGGATCAGTTAATTAGGTAGAAATATGGATGAGCTCTGTCTCTGACTTGTGTGTGAGTGTAGCACTAAATGGCCATTTTGTGAGTATGTATCCTTCCTTGGTGATATGAAAAGTTTTGCAGAGCATAAAGAAACGGCATAATAAAAGGATTTAGTGTGCTGAAACCAGGCGGTCTGACACATAATGTACCGGTTAGTATTGCTTTTTGTTTTTGTTTTTCAAGAAAATGACAAAGGAGGAGAAGTTAACGGGTATAAAAGGGCAGAGAGTCTTCTCGCAAATTGTTTGGTTGGAGTCGGTTGGCAGGGAGCTGGGTGAAGGGGGTTTTGGATTAAGTATTAAGATCAGAACAGAGTTTTGTAATTATATTTTCACCCCATCCAGCAGCTAACACTGTAGGAGGCTTTAAGCTACAATAAAGAAGCGGAGGGGAACGTTTTTTTCAAAAGGAATCGAAGGAGAATTCTAATGACTACTTGATAGCATGCTCCTGAATTGTATCTTTTCATGGTTTTTCTCCATGTATCCTTTTAAAGAGGCCCTATTAAGCTTTGTTGGGTGTTCTATTTCCTGTAGTCTGTTATATAGATTTGTGTGCATGTGAACGGTCTGCAAAGGCTAAAATCCCTGTCCTTTCTCCAGAGGGAGTTTCTCTCACACACACTTTCCCCCCTGCCTTATACACCTCCTTTGGACTCCTTTTACTTCTGTAACATAGTGACATCCCTTGAAACACCCGGGCTTCAATTGGCTAGCACTCCAACACATTGTACGAGTACGGACATCTCTAAGTGGTTGACAAATCACAACAGAGCCAGCCAGCTAACCAATCAGAGCAGACTGGGCTCTGGTTTCAGACAGAGGGTGAAAAGAGGTGCTGCAGCACAGGCAGTATGAGCACAATACAAAATAGCTTTTTGAACATATATACAAAACTGATTTGCATAATTTAGCCCCTTTGATACAAAGTATATTTTTTATAAATGTTGGCTGTGCTACAGTCACTTGGACTATTTTCTTATGTGTTGATGCACTGTTAAAGGAGCCAAGGACCTCCATTTTCTATTACCAAACAACTACAGTGAAGCTATTGTGTATATAAATACAGCTTTAAACAATGTGTTTAATAAAAACAGTGTTTTGTGGAATGCTCCTTTGTAAAACAGATACTGTACTTTGTTTGCATACATGAATATTTGTGTTCTGCCTGATTTGGGGTAGCCACCATGGCTGGTAGAAACAGTGCAGCATCTGTTAGAGTCTGTAATCCATCCAGATTTTAGCTTTGGGAGCATCTGCTACTGCACACACTCCAAATACAAGAGGTAAAAGAGGAGGAGGATCTGTAGATATAGCAGGTAAAATATAAGTAATGTATGGAGTAGAAATAATTGAATGTAGGTGTAATGGTACTTTTTGTAGTGGGTCAATACATCAAATCTTATACAATGGAATGCCACACCCTAGCATGTTAAATCTAGCACAAGCTTTGCCATCCAGAGTAATCCTCATTACTTTGCGATGGCACAGCAAGTGGAAGGATCCAGAACACTTGTGTCTTCAAACACTGGGATATGAGTCTTTGCCACACCAGATGTCGTGGTCATTACAAGGTGGTGGCAGTGCCAACCTCTTGGTCGGCCAGCAGCTGCCTTAGCCGTGTGGATCTCTCAGATTAAGGCCGGCTCCAATCTGCTCTGATCTATTCGAGGAAACGGATGATAATGAAGGGACAAACAACCAGAATCAGAGACAGCACAACTAATCCAGACAGCCTTCACATCACGCACCGAAAGTCATCACAGGAAATTACTACAAGTGCTTTGCAAGTGCTTTGCAAGTGCCTTTTAATGCGGAGATGAAGCGATGAGCAATGTGTTCTTGGTTGATTTCACACATCTTTGAGAGTCATTTTTGGGACGGATAGAATTTATTGCACCTGTTATGAGAGAGGAAATGTGGGAGGTATTCATTCATCTTCAGGACACACTTTTAAAAACTTTAATTATGTCTATCGTTCAGTAAACACGTTTAATAATAAGTATCGACAAGCCCTTCGACACATGTCTAGAAGACTTTTCTTACTAAAATGTGAGAGGGAGCTTGTATTTTGATCATATTGTGTTCATAGCAATGTGATTCCCACAAAATGCTACTCACTGAGACACATAATATAAACAGCATCAGTGTTGTCATTATGGAGCAATATTAAATATCATCTGGCTTTCAACCACTACGTACAAAAGGTGAAATGAAACGTCCATTTGAATGTCCCTGGCTACTGTTCAGAGAACCGTGCTATATCATCTTTCCTAGTGGCTTCATCAGACAGCATTTTGTGATTAATGGCTTTGGCAGCAGGTAAAATTAGACCTCCACCGACAGTGTGTGGTTTTTGTGAGCGTGCAATCTGATACAGCTTTAAAGGACACCTTCACTCACTTGTTTTTTTTTGTTGCTTTAATGCAATCTCTGCAGCACTTAGGCCATATTTGTATTTCTCTATTTGAAAAGCTTGGTCACCATTTGTCTCCTTTTTGCAGTTGAGAAAAAATCCTTTGTGTCCTCGTTGGGCTTTTAGATACAATATGATATTATTTACTCACCAGCATAACGGTGCAATAAAAAGACACAAAGAGACATAGCAGTTGTATGTGTACACTTCTTCTGTAACTGGTCTGATTACGGTCTAGTTCCCAGTATACCTTAAGGCTATGATAGGAAATTTACTTATCTTGCTTAACACTAATTAATAGACCATTTTGATTCGCAATCATCAAATAAGGTTTCCATTATGATCAAATATGAATTGTCCTCCTCTGGCTACTAGAGAGCTTGCATGTTTGCTTGCACAAAAGGGCATTAAGGTAGATACTGCACAAAGGAAGTGAGTGGGTAGTGCAGAAATCAATCAAAACTCAGCGAGACTTGTATAGACAGTAGGCTCATCAATTTTAATATACAGCTGTCGGCTTTCACACCCTGCATGCAGCAGATTCCTGCACAAATGAAGAGGGTTTGATCACTAGTTCCAACACGGCCAATCGTTTTCTGCTCACATATCTGACACAGATGGCTCATGGTCCAATGTCAAAGGACACCATTGAACCAGCTGTATCTTTATGCAAGGGTAAAGTCCTGCTGAGATCAAACATACAAACATGGATAGAAGGTGGGAGGCTAGAAGGGGACGCAGTCAGGGACAAGCAGGGAGACTTTACAGCCCACTCTGTATTTGAATAAAACAAAGTCACTGTGACATGTTCCTGCCTCTCTGTGAGAACACATATTACTAAAATAGAAGCAGTCTCTGTGTGTTTGCACATCTCGAAAACTGTTCATCAAGATCGACTTCACACGGGTGTATTACTGATGACCCAAGGAAGTTCAACACAATATTTGCCGTTACTTCAGCAAACAGAATGCTGGGAAAAGATAATACAAATATAATACACTTTTGTTATTTAGAACCTTTCAAACTAAGTTATAAAGTGCTTTCACAGACAAAACAGAAACAAATACATACAGGAAAAAAAGAAAATACATTTCCGTCGCTCATGATAATAGGTCTTTACACAGAATAGGTTGACTTATCACAGTTAGCAAAGCACAACCAATTAGGAACAAATATACTGTATAATATAATTTCAGGGTCCTGATATTTTGCATGCCGACTCATTTTAAATCTCTCCTAAATACTATGGAAATATATTGGGTGTTATAAGTTGTACCTGTGCTTTTTCTTGGTTTTAAAATGTTGAAACATCTGCAGAGAAAAATTTCTGTGTTAGCTGTTACACCGAATAACTCATATGACCAAATGGGCCGATTATTAAGGCCCTTATTACGACTAAATATGTCGTTTGTTCAAGCGCTTAATACGTCCTATAATTACGTTTTTAAATGTTCGCCCTCTAGTGCTCCCGTTGAATGCTAACGTTACAGATGGTCGTTTATTCACAAATAACCCTCTCTGTAAAATCCGAAATTGTAGGATAGTTTGGCCATTAAAACGCTTTTTGATTAGATTTCTAGCGAGAAGTGTATATTGTACTTTTAGAATCCACGTCCAGTCGATATGTAGGATCTATAGTTTGATAGATATTACGAAGATTATTTGAGGTATGCGGCAGCCTCCATGTAAAGTTACGGGTTGAAAACAGTATTTCCGGTCTCGTACATTTTCATATTAAAACCAATGATCAAATGATTTAACAGTGATATCTGCAGTACTCATCAACTAAAAAACATCAGTTTATCCTTAATTAATTAATAAGTTAATTATACGACATTTATTGGTTTAAATTGTGTACAATGCTTTTGTGTTTTTCCCATAGATTTTTCTCTTTCGATTCTGAGAGACACCTTTCTTTTTTCAGAGGTTTTGATAGGCTAAAACAGTGTTTCTCAAACTTTTTCATACCAAAACACTCGCGGACCACCTAACTCCACACATATTCAAAAACACATCGTTTTTCGAGAACAGATTACAAATCACCTGAAAATGGTACAAACAGGTGGCAACATGTGTGACGAAGGTGTTGCGCTGGGCTATATCATGCAATCGAAAGTCAAATAATGTCACGATCTGTCTGTGTTGTGTTTTGTCTTGTATTTTTCTGTCTTTGGTTTCATGTTTTATTTTGAAAAGTCTTCACCCCCTGTCTTGCCTGTTGCTGTCTATCTGTTTTCCCTCCTACCAACCACAAATGGACCCAGCAGATGATCCATTTGAGGTAGAATTGCAACATTTTACCTTTTATTTGGCTTGCTGCTTTGATTGGTGGAAGGGAGCGTCCAGTGTTCGGCAGAAGAGGGCTGCTCTGGTAGAGGCGCACCGGTTGGCAACAGAGAAACCATGGTTGTTGAAATTCTTACCTGGCTGGATTATGGACTTCCTCCAGACATGTGATTCCCGGCCTGCTAGCTCCAGGCATGCTAGCCCACTGCCTCCCAATTCCCAACCTGACACCATACGTCTCGGTATGTTCCGTCTGGAGTCAACTCCTGATTCGTCCCCATTTCCTGCTCCTGTCCAGGAGCCGTTCTCGGGTACTCGTCTGGCTTTTGGAGGTCCACTGAGCCTCCAAAAGGCTCCTAAGAGAAGGAGTCGCAAGTCCAGGCTAGCAGCCTGAGCCCCAGGAGCCATGCTTTGGGCTCTAGTACAGGCCCCTGCTTCCATGGTTCCATGCTCCAGTGCCGGCCCACACAGCCATGGTACCGTGATCCAGTACCATCCCACTAAGCCATGGTTCCGAGTTCGGGTTCCGTGCCCAGAAGCCATGGTTCCTGCTCCAGTACCGGCCCACACAGCCATGGTTCCGGCTCCAGAACCGGCACACACAACCATGGTTCCAGCCCCAGTTCTGGCCCCAGCAGCCATGGTTCCAGCCACAGTTCTGGCCCCAGCAGCCATGGTTCTGACCCCAGCTCTGGCCCCAGCAGCCATGGTTCCGGCCCCAGTTCTGGCCCCAGCAGCCATGGTTCTAGCCTTAGTCCGGGCCCCAGCAGCCATGGTTCCGGCTCCAGAACCGGATCACAAAGCCATGGATCCGTGCACCAGTACTGGCCCACACAGCCATGCTTCCGTGCTCCATTACCTGGCTTACACAGCCAGGATCCAGGCTTCTGTTCCGTGCCCAACAGCCATGGTTCCGGCTCCAGAACTGGCCCCAGCAGCCATGGTTTCGGCTCCAGTACCGGCTCTCCGGCCGACGCCAGCTCCCCGTGTCCTGTCGGCGTACCGGCCGACTCCAGCTCCTCGTCTCCTGTTGGCCCCCTGAGTTCGCCCGCTGTGGCCTTCGCCCTCATGCCCAGCCCCCTGAGTTCGCCCGCTGTGGCGTTCGCCCCTTTATGAACTCTGCCTTGCCCCCGGGCCGTCCGCCTGAGACCCCCACCACGAACTCTGCCTTGCCCCCGGGCCGTCCGCCCGAGATCCCTTCCGGGTGCTCCTGGGTTGTCAGTCCAAATCCGTCCTCCAGACCCCCTCCACTCACCCTGGTGGCCCTAGTTCTGTGTTCTCGGGTTAGTGTTCTGTTTGTTCCTCAAAACCTTGAAATAAATAATTTTTTTCATTTTATTCTGCATTTGGGTCCTGCCTGCTTCACTCAACCGTAACAAATAAGCTCGCTCCATTGCGGAGATATTCCCGCGAGACTGCGGAAAACTTAAATTAACTTATTTATTTAAAATGTGAAATGTTACCAATATACTCACGGACCACTAGGGAGCGCTCATGGACCATCAGTGGTCCGCGGACCACACTTTGAGAAGCACTGGGCTAAAATATCGATTGTTTTAGCCGCAATGCATGTCGGGATATGCTGTTTGGGTGTGACCCTAGATAACAAACTGTCCTTGACTGCAAACATTGCTGCAACAACCCTCTGCTGCAGATACACTCTTGACAACATCAGGAGGATACGTCCCCAGCTGACCCAGAAAACAACGCAGGTTCTGGTCCAGGCTCTCGTCATCTCGCGCCTAGACTACTGCAACTCCCTCCTGGCTGGTCTACCTGCATGTGCCATCCGACCTCTGCAGCTCATCCAGAATGCAGCTGCTCGTCTGGTCTTCAACCTTCCTAAATTCTCCCACACCACGCC
Source organism: Gobionotothen gibberifrons (assembly GCA_943591055.1). NCBI lineage: Eukaryota > Metazoa > Chordata > Actinopteri > Perciformes > Nototheniidae > Gobionotothen > Gobionotothen gibberifrons. Next base: position 2,332,632 of record CALSBZ010046939.1, read on the forward strand.
GCTCCTCCGCTCCCTTCACTGGCTTCCGGTAACTGCTAGAATCCACTTCAAGACACTGGTACTTGCGTACCATGCTGCGAATGGATCTGGCCCTTCCTACATCCAGGACATGGTTAAACTGTACACCCCAGCAAGTGCACTCCGCTCTGCATCGGCCAAACAACTCGCTGCACCCGCACTGCGAGGGGGACCCAAGTTCCCATCGGCAAAAACACGTGGGTTTGCTATCCTGGCTCCAAAATGGTGGAATGAGCTCCCCATTGAAATCAGGACAGCAGAAAGCTTACACATCTTCCGGAGCAGACTAAAAACTCATCTCTTTCGACTCCACTTCGAGCGATATAATTACTAAGAAAGCACTTATATACTAATAAAGGACTGGCTTATCTAAAGCCAGTTGAGTAGCACTTGAAATGTTTTAGCTCTATGAAACCTGATGTACTTATATGATTCTGTTTTCTTCAAGTTTGTATTTTGTTGGTCGAACGCACTTATTGTAAGTCGCTTTGGATAAAAGCGTCAGCTAAATGCAATGTAATGTAATGTGTTTATGCGATATGAAATCGGAAAAAAATGTGTTTTAAATAAAATAGTACTTTATTCCGAGTGTTCTTGCTTTTCTCTTTGGAAGTCATCACATAACGTCATTGTAATACACGGTTCGGCTGCATTAAATATTACATATCTGTCGTAGATATTTATTTATAGAGCCCTGATCAGAAGACCTTTTGACAAACTGTAAGAAATGCCGCAAAAACTGAATACGTGACGTGGATCATAAATATATTAGCAATTAAACAACATCTTCCATTTCTTTTCACACAATATGTCTCCTTGCAGTAACAACACTAATTCGGGTGACTTTTATATTTGATATATTTGCACAGCTGATAGAAAGGGATTTTTTTGTAGTTTTTATTTACTGAACTACCTTTCCAACTCCTCACGCAGTTGACTATTACAGGTCTATACAGGTTCATGGTACAATGCATAAGCTTCAAATTGAGAGACTGAAACTGTATTTTCCTTTACTGTTCTGTTTTAATTTCACAATAAAGTTAATAGTCATATGTTTGATATTATTATGTTTTAACTACACCACTGTTTTTTTAACCCGCACCGCCTAGTGGTTAAAGCATGTTATGGAGTTTTGTTGTTGAATACGTTTTATTTGATGAAATCATCTAAATATTAAGAGTAGCCTACATACAAAATTGGGGGAAATTAGAAGGCATGATAGAAATATAGAATAGAAAATATCAAGAAGATACTGTAGTGATCTCTACAATAAAACAGTTTAGTGCAGGACGTCCAAAGATATTAACAGGAGGATGTGCAAAACAGACAAACTAATAAGGCTTTATTTAAACATTAAAGAATACTTTAAGTTAAGGTCTTCTTTTGAATAAGAAAAAAACGTTTGGGTTATCCACAGATAAATATGAAGTCTGACAAAGTACTTAACGTCCAATATATTGCATAGTTTATTTTGGCACTTGACAATCACCTTCCCTGAATTTGACTCAGGTGTAACTAAATTTGATTTAACCTGTTAAGCCCCGAGCCTGTTTTTCATGTTTCAGGCTCGAAAATGACATTCCCAGAACAAATGACCATATCTTCCATTCTAAAAGGGTTCAATGAATCATCTTTTCTCAAAGTAATGATAAACCTGTGAGTTGGATGTAGAAAAGTCAGAATCAATATAGATGTTTTTTATTTTAAAGAAAATTCAGATTGAACATGGTAAAAAACTGTAAATTATAGAAAAATATTATAAAATATTTTGTACTTATAGTGAAAACTAACCTTGGATGATGGGTTAGTAGACTAAAAGCTTTAGGAATCCAAAGTACAACATATTAAGTACCCTGTATCAAGATTGATGTAAAACAAGTGATATTTGACCTTTTTAGAGACATTTAGAAAAAAAAGCCCTCTTTTGGGGTCATTTGGGTGGATTTGACCTATATCTGGCCCCCCTTGCTCAATTTTGACATGTGACATCTCTTTCTGACCGTCAGAGCCAATAGAATCGAGGGGAAGTCCCACATAGTCCTTATTTGGTCATGTCTGTTTGTTAGACTGCCGCGTCAGTCAATACATGGGAAATAGCAGCAGCAGGTGGCTACCATTAGCAGCTAACTTTTGGTCTCCGGTTTTGCCATCAATATGGAATTATGGACTATAAATGAAAAAAATGAGATTGCCCATACTTTCTCAACCTATGGATTAACCGTTGCAGCAGCGTTTTTTCTCGTTTGAATGCCATTGAACACTCTAATGATCAGATTGACAGCTACGGTGAGACGATGTCCCATAAAAGCTCCATAAAGGAACGTGTTGTGATGTCTGTGTTTGCTTCCCCTGTTGTGAGTTTGTATCTTTCAGTGTTGAGGCTGGCACCGTTAGATTCTGTGTCTTTATGATCATAAACGATGTGCTGGATGTTCAGAGCTAGTGTTAGCTTATTCGTTATTAACACGTCCCAGGAGAGAAGTTTAGGATAAATGAGACCAATGGAGTCTCTGTCTTAAGTTTCAAATGGTCTTTTAATTCAAATGTGCCGCGGTAATGAATCAGACAGAAGGGAGTTGAAAGAGCAGGACGCTGCAGCGTGACCTCTCTCGTGCAGGGGTGAAAAAAGGGCCGAATCAAACACATCTTGTCCTTAAATACAGTAGACTGGCTCCTCCCGTGTCCGGTCCCTTTGTTGTTGTTTGGTTTCCGCTCGTCTTCTTACTTCCGCACACACTTTTTCAAAGGATATTTCCATCGTACATTTAACACATGACTAAACACGCCTTGATTCTACACACTCGCTTGCATCACTTTTTATCTCGTCAAAACGGCTGATATTGTTTACATTCGGTTCAACATTGAGTTCAAGCTTCCGTCAGTATTTCAGAGATGACTTCCGGAATAGATTTTCAAAATAAACTGGTTCCTGCGTCTGGCGGAAGTCATTTCAAAATAAAAGCTTAACTTACATTTTGCGTGAATAATTCTGTTTTTTCAATAAAATCAACATTTAAGCTAAATTATGCTATTACAACATTGATTTAATTACCAACACTAGGATAAGTAATAAGGGAGCTTGGAGTGATTGTCGGTGCGGTAATAGGTTCGCATTTTTCGCTCGGGGCTAATTCAGAGGGTCAATGAAAAATACTTTTTTTGAGTTTTTCCCCATTATATGGATATAAAATATTCATAGTTTATTAAATATTAAGGTTCCTTGAGACACAGTGTCGTGAAGAAAGAAAAAAAAAGCCCCCGCCGAGGGGGGCTTTGGGGGTTAACAGGTTTAAGGGTTGTTTATATTTCACATCATTAATCAGAATCTGCAAAGTAACTAAAATAAATGTAGTGGAGTAAAAATACCAGGTTAACCTCTGAATTGTAGTGGAGTAGAACAAAGTAGTATGCTGCTGTAACAAAAACATTTCCCAACTTGGGATCAATAAAGTATATCTTATCTTATCTTATCTTAAGATGATCGATGGCTACTGCCATATTTGCAAAATGTGCCTCTGAACCTTGACAAGTGCATGTTTCAGGCTTATCAATGAACAACAGGAGGGGTCACAGACATAAGACCAGCTGTTAAATAAAGCTCTTCTGACCTTAGGTGTCATGTGGGTATATTAATTTACCCATTTATTAATTATATGTTTTAAATTTGATAACACCACTGTGTTTCGTATCCCCTAAACCTCCAGGGTGTACACAGTTTAATACTGGCAACTTCTAAATGTGGGAAATACGAAAACGTCTTATAAAGAGACGTGCCATAGAACATGCTGCAAAACACACAATAGCCAGCATGTGTAGTTCTGGGGGGGGGGGGGGGGG
>CALSBZ010046939.1:2343515-2374615 GCA_943591055.1 Gobionotothen gibberifrons
CCAATCACAAGTTTAACATAGTGAAGTCACAATGTTGCGGAAGTATACAACAGAGTCCAATGGAGGCGTTTCAGTGTAATGTGCACTGATGGACTTGTTAACACGCTGTCAAAATAGTGATATTTCCCTTGAGGAAAAATGCAGTTTTTATCATATGTTTTTTAAATCTATTATGTGTGTGGATTAATGTGCCTCACACTCTTCGTCTGATCTTTATTTATGTTGTAATTGCTGTCTTCCAAACGGTCTTTTGACAGCACTTCGGACTCAGTACATGATGTGAACCAGCATATTGTTTCAAGAAATATTAACAAAATGTTTTGATTCTCATTTATCCTTTGAAACCTGTACATGATTAATACCCGGGTCTTGATAAACATTATCTGGCAGAATCAGTGCCTCCACCTCCTCTGTCAATCCACTTTTAAAACCCTGAGTGATCCAAATGTGCTGTGGTGCTCCTCGGTCACACCTCCATCCATCACGCGGCGGGGACTCTGCAGACAGGGTTCACTATTTTATCCATCCGTCAATCACATCCCCAGGCAGACAGCCCGCCCTGCTGCCAGACCACACAACAGCTGCCACCTCGTTCTCCGCCACAAACACCGGCCCTTAACCTGGCTCCGTGCCCCAGAACCATCAGGAGCACCGGGAATCTGGAGTGAAGCGTCTTCTGGTGACCACTTTAAGGACATCTCAACTCAGGCTTTGGATAAAACAACTAATCTGGACACAGAAACAAATGTCTGTGTTAAATCTGTGAGCCATGTTGCTGACCTGCAGGGGATCGGATCAAAACAAATCATTCTTCAGATGTAATAAAGTTAGCTGAATTTGATGGATTGGTCTGCCTGTTATTTTCTGTCATTTACCTCCCATAGTGTCCACAATAAGAAAGAAATCAGGAGAAAGTCAGGGAATAGCTGAATAGACTGTGTTAGTTAACCAGTGCCTGACTACAGTGTCAATAAATAGTTTCTGTTTAACTTACTGACGAGAACAGCAGATAATAACTTTGCCCTTTTTTATGACACTTAAGTTGTCAAACCCTTTTAAACACACGGCATCTATTGCACATCTGTCCGTCCTGAGAGAGGGATCCCTCCTCTGTTGCTCTCCCTGAGGTTTCTCCCATTTTTCCCCTTTAAACTGTGGGTTTTCTTTGGAAGTTTTTCCTTGTACGATGTGAGGGTCTAAGGACAGAGGGTGTCATATTGTCATACTGATATTCTGTACAAACTGTGAAGTCCACTGAGAAACATTTGTGATATTGGGCTATATAAATAAACATTGATTGATTGAAACACTGCAATTCAGCATTATTATCAAACTCATAGAATACACCACTGTGTATACATGTCATTTATTTGTTGAATGTTGTAGTATATGTTTACTGTATATTTCTTATGTAAAAATATTTCTAAACTATTTTATTTTTTAAGTTGAATCTTTCTATTTAAAATTATTATTATATAATATCTTTATTTTATTTTGTATTTGTATTGTACTTGACCTCCTTGAGTTAATATACATATTTCTATTCTAGTATTACTTTTTTATATCCCTTTAATTTTGTATCACTTTAGAATGGATTTACTGTCAGGAAACCCAAAAGTATCCTGCTTCTCATTCGGACTTCCCCATCTCGTTTATTTATCTAACTCAGTTGTTAATATAAATGCATGATTTCTTAATGATTGCGAATGTGAATTGCTTGTGGTATAATCCTACCAAGCCCAACACTGCAGTGCTTTGTAGCTCTTTGGTAACTAATTGAAGAACAGTGTCTTTTCGTGAAGTATTACAAAAATAGGCATCCTAAGTGTTTTTAATATGCAACACATCCTCTAAATCCCTGAGGGCATTACACACATGCTGAGTACACACACTGTGAACCTTCCTGCCTTCAACATGACAATCATACTTAATTAAGCCTTGATGCATAATAAAGGGAAACAAGAATAAAAACAAGTCACCCCTCTTCTTTCAGCTGAGTGCTTCTTCTAAATCATACACAATATAAGTACAACCACAAATTCTGCAAATTACATTTTCTATGAAGATTTGCCTCATTATAACAAACCATGTCATCACAGAGACAGATTGAGTGACAGGTGCATTTCCTATCTAATTTATAGGTGGTGGGAATTGACTGGATTCTCAGTAGCAAGTGAAATGGATTCATTATTGCTGCAGTCTCTGTGGCCGTTCAAGTTTCTGCAATTACATAGATTTAAACCCACATTTCTCAATGTGACTCAACTCTGTGGAAATGATTGTTTGCATTATGTATTAAATGCATTATGTATTTATGATTTAAACTGTAGATACATGTGCTGTTTACAATACATATTCTCAAACACATATTGAAAATAATATCAGAATCAGAATACTTTATTTAAATATGGTTGTGTGACAGTTGCTTCATTTTAACATTAAATAAATACAAATATGTATAAAAACACGAGAAGTTGAAGTATGAATGAGCAATACAAATAATATAAACAAATGTAATAAAATAAACACAAAAATGATATAAACTCAAGAGGTTAAAATGAAAAATACCTACAGTGCTGTATGACTTTATAATACCGTCAAATTGTTTAAAAATGGCGCAGAGATGATAATCCTTGTGGGGTGTTGAATATAAGATTTGTAAACATAGTACTTGTAATTATCTTATAGTTTACAATTGTTTTATGATTTACATGATGGCTACAATACATTTTAATTAGCAATTGAAATCATTTTTTCAGATTTTTCAAAAGGCAATTTTAGTACTCCCCATAAGCCACAGCAGCAAGAAGATTCCCCCAAATGCAGAGCTTAAAGCAAAGCTTTTACAAATCCTCCACATGTGTGCAGCACAAGAATAATCACACAGCTTTACACTATTTGCATGTGAAAGTCCTCATTATAGACGTCATAGGGACTTCAGTTTGCTCAGATTAAAGTCTGTTAGGAATGATAGGAATCTGTAGTCAGTACCTGTTTACATCCAATCAATGCTGTCTAAGCTAACAATGCTCTTATTGCTCTGCTCACAGCTTCTGAATCTGCCATAAACACCCATCTAAAAGCGGCATTACGATCGAGACAAACCAAGGCAAACACATCTACAGAAAATGACATTCTTCCCTGTTCCTCCACTCGAGCCAAACTTTTCTGTGAGCCGCTGATTGTCAGGGGACTTAGTGTATGCTGTCTGCTGCTGTTCCACACCTTGGGGATTTCAGGTCTAATCTGTCAGGTGCATGCCCAAGCATTTCTTTATCAACTTTATCAATAACAGTGCAGCATTGCCAGGGCAACAGGGAGAGAGGGGCGGCCAACAGCCAATACTTTGCCCCTGCAGACAATAATGACTGAGCCTGGTGCGGGGCGGGGCTGGAGCATCACTGACATCAAACACAAAATAAAAACACATTTTGCCATTTTCCTCACCTCAGTTGTACACTTCGAGTGAGGGACTACTCAACCATTATCATAGCTGCCTTCATTTTCATCTTAACATCATATTGACACCAGTGTATGTCAGAGCTTTCTAATCATGGATATACATATTTAAACAATGGTAGCTTTGATGAATGTGAACATGAATTGTTTTTCATTCATGTGTTTCAAATGAACATTATAAAATGTTGTTCTGAGGCGCTTACATGTTTAGATGTATTTCACATTCATCTTAATATTTTTTCTCCTGCAGACATCAAAGCCTCGTATATTTCAATATTGTCTTGGACTTAATAATGTTTACAGTTTAGTGCATTATTCCCGTTTGGAGGAGCGGGTGTTAGCTTTTTTCCATCATTCTGCTTCCACCGCTTAGGATTGGATTTCTCTCAGACGGCATCTTGACATATGAGATATTTATGCGGAAGAAGTTTATGTCTGTCTGTCTCCACCTGCGTTTCTCCGTCTGTTTAATATTTTAATGTAACATTTCTGATTTTGTGGGAGAATCAAATCTAACTGCTTTAAAAAAAGAAGAAAATCGTCCAAAAAAGAACTGGCATTATGCTTGAAATCGAAGTGCTTTACGTGGTTGAATAAAAACTTTTTTAACTGTAACTGATATTAAATCAGGCAATTAAAACAATAGAAAATACATTAAAGAGGACTTTTCCTGCTAATTTTCAGCTTCATATTTGTATTTAGTGTCTCTACTGGGACATGTCTCCATGCTTTAATGTTCAAAAAGCTCTTTATTTTTCTCATACTGCCTGTGCTGCAGCACCTCTTTTCACCCTCTGTCTGAAACCAGAGCCCAGTCTGCTCTGATTGGTTAGGTGGCTGGCTCTGTTGTGATTGGTCAAACACTTAAAAATGTCCTGCCCCTAAGTCTATCACCTACAATGTGTTTGAGTGCTAACCAATAGAAGCGTGAGTGTTGCATAGTGATGTCAGCAGGGTACGGAAGTAAACAAAGGAGTCGAATGTAGGCGTTTCAGGCAGGGCCCTAATGGCTAAAAACACAGGGATTTTAGCCATTGGAGACCTTTCACCTATATAACACGCTACAGGACAGGGAAAACTCCACCAAAACATAATAGGCCCCCTTTAAACATGAAATAACCCAAAGTAAGAATGAATAGCAATATCATTAAAGAGATTTTGGAATGTCACATCAGTGTTGCACACAGCCTGTTTAACATGCATGCTGCCTGAACATACCAGACAGACAGCTGTGATCCCTGACAGAGGGCCTCGTCACCGCGCTTCAAACGACACCGTGCAGAGAGAGATCTTTCCCCTGGACTTCCTCTCATCTTCACATCCCCCTTTTACAGAGAAGATGTGTCAAAGATGTGAGGCGAAGAGCGATCTTTGTAAAATGGAATGTGTGTATTGACATGGAAATCTCATGGGATGGTAAAAGGAAAACCAGCGCTCAGGAGTGGATGTCAGCTGAACTGTGATTCCAGGCTCTTATCATCTGACAGTCGTTCTCATGCCACAGCTTCCTGTGCATGATGTAACTGTGGCTCAGGGTTATACAGTATGGATAATACAGGATGTTTAATGGTAATGTTAAGATGTGCATTCATCACATTCTATAGCCTATAGACTCAAGGATTATAATGTATTTGGTTACAAACGAATAAATGAATATAAAGTAGCCTAAATTAAAACCAAAAAAAAAAAAAAAATGTTACACTGTGTATATATATACTGATTACACCTTTTGTTATACAACTGTAATGGAATACAGTTACCTTTTTTAGTATCTCGATTACGTAATCTCATTAGATGTAATCCATTACTCAAGCCTGCTTACGAATAAAGCATTACATTCCTTTAAGAATTGAATTTGGTCCAAAACATAATCTCTAAAAGACAACAATTGTTTTCAAACTGAAAAACGACTGTTCTTGTCCTTGTAACTCATTGTTGGAACAGTAGCATATATGAATAAATTATCCCCCTCTGTTCACTGTAAAGACTGCCGTAAATTGATTTACTGGTTTTGTCACATGCATGATGGATCACATACAGGGTCCTGTTTAGAGCGTATATGAAATCGGAGGAAATGTGTATTTAATTTATTACTCAATAACATGGGACCTCCATTCATATGCTCTTTTGATCTATCGCTCACAGATGATTGGATTGGCTACAATGGGAAAACACTGAGCCAAGCGAACACACACTGTCATGATGACTGCCAGGGGGTGAGATTTGTTTCTTCTTCCTTTACAGTGAGCACAATTAGACCAAAGTTATTGATAAAAAGGAGGTTCTGTCTTTCAAGTTGCTATGAAATAAACAGCATTTCTTCAAATGCAATAAAAAGTTCAGCTCTGCAGAAATGAATACAAGAGTAGTGTAACCCAGTGGCGGACTGGCCATCGGGACGTTCGAGACGAATTCCGATGGGCCGGTACTGAAGTGGGCCGGTCTGTAAAGTCACTATACCCCCCCCCCGTCGACAATTTACTAGCGATATTTACTTGCAGTACCGAAGTGGGCCCGCGGTACCGAAGTGGGCCAGTCGAGAGTCCCAGGCTTATTTTTAGTCCAATGCAAATAAAAACAAGGTAAAAGAAATATCCATATGATGTTTTTTATTTTAGTTTATTATGGAAGAATCAGAACAATGCAACCTTGGAAAAGAAGAAACCAAGATATTAAGTATCAACAAATACTGTCATACTGTCATGATGACAACAAGCAGAATGCCTTGGGTAAGATGTGTTCCTACTTCCTTTGTTGTTGATACAAAGGAGCTACTTTCTTTCAAGTTGCCATGAAATAAGTGATTACTTTCCGGTACATTTGGATTACCTCAATATCAAAACCAATACAAATAAAAAAAAAAAGTGAATTCAATGTCAATACGATGTTTTTTGAGTTTACTTCCAGAAAAGAGGATATGGATTTGAAGGGGAACATGATGATTGGAACAGAAAGTGGAGCAGTGTATATAAAGAAATGGAGAACGAAGCAATGAGCTGGCGGGGTATCTGGCTCTGCAGCTGCATGCTCAGGGAACTCTCTGGAACACAAAGGTAGGATGCTGGATGGAGAACAGCCTGAGGAGGTGTTACACCCAAATGCATCCCAGTTGCCATATGAATTATTCCAGCCCCACTGTTTGCACAGGCTTTGGAAAACAACAACAAGACTTTAAAGCAGATTTGAAGGATGAGTGGATGAGTACTTGGACAAAGGGTGTAGGGAAAATTAACTACAAAGAACCCGGCGGGTCACAGACACAAACACAGCCCTCATGCATCAGAAAGAAAGGTGAGAGGAGAAGAGAAGCCTGCTGTCCCAAAGTCTCAAGATATTTATTCTTTCATTGGTGTTTGACAGAGAAGAAAAACACCAAACATGTGCAGGTAAATAATTCTGCAAAATTGGGACAGTGGAGAACATATAAGAGCAGCATCCAGTACAATACACACAACAGATCTCCTGAAACTAATGTTGAAAGATTTCCTGAAATCTGAATACTACATTTCAACATTAGTTTTGTAATGTATATAACCTTTTCTCACAGTTTCCTTGGTAGTAGGTAGATCTATTATAGTGTAGTTTAACTTATTCTGAATAGTTGTATATTGTGTACTTAATCTAGATATGTAGCGTTCAATTGTTAATCTGTTTTATTTTGTGTATCTGTTTGTTTGAATTTTTCATTTCAATGCCTTTAAGAGCTGCAGTTACGAAACAATTTCCCAATTTTGGATAAATCAAATACATTTGAAAATCTAATCTTATCTAGGTTTCTTGTTTTTGCTTTCACACCCAACTCATTTGGTTAAGTTTAAATAAACTCAGGTCGGTTTGCCCGGTAAGTGCATGTTCATTTGAAGTCCAAGTTCAATACAATTTTGAGAAAGAAATGTGATTTCAGCAAGATTTAAAAAGTTAAACTATAATACATCCATCTGCTTATTCTGGAATCTGCTCATTCCTGTCTCTACCAGTTTCATTTTGCATAAATGTGGTCAATTTGCAGTCTAATCATTTTATTTTATAATCAGTTATGTATTTGTAAGCTCTTTGTGATGCAAGGAAATGTAAATATCCACATTAAAAGGCTAAGCATAAAAGTTCTTCAGAAACATAAGTCATGGTAATGCTGGATGAGAATTGCCAAAAACTTCCCAATCATAAAGTGACTGTCTGTTTAACTTCAGTGTACACCTGTAATTATTGTGAACAGGAACTAAGGTGTGATGGCACCATGTGAAACACAGGTGTGTTGCTTCGTGACAAATCACCTACATGTCTATATTTAAATTCCCTCTCAGTGCTCTTCTGTTCCCTTTGTCTGAAAAGTATCTGCCTGTCTGTGGGGAAACAGTTTGCAGATCCAGGTGAATTAAAGCTATCCCCAATGTGACAGGGTGGTGAGTTAAATAATATTTATTTAAAATGAGATGTTTTAAAAAGGGGATAAGGGACAGACAACACCACGTAAACCTAAAACTATAAGATAAATGCAAACCAAGCAAAATAGTAAAGGCAAAACACTAAAGACAACAATAGCGAAGACCAAATATTGAAAAGCAGCAGCAGGTAAACCGAAGAACAACGGTAAAATGTAGGGTAAAAATCGCTCACCATGCAGCATAATGGCAATTGAATTGTTCTGGCCCTACTCACCACAGGAATGAGGTTTTGGCAAACTACTGATGTGCAGGACAATCTGTAAGGAAGCAGCAAGTGAGCATGACATAGCAGAAACTGAGACCAATGTACACAATTATTCAAATAGACAGCCTACCATGACAGACAGAGCCAACAAAGAACAAAAGGCCAACAGGTGCCTTTCATACAGCTCTAATGAGGGGAGTGGCTGGGGGGGGAGTCAGGCTTTGAGCTGCATTCAAGAGCATCACCCACCACTAACATAGCCATCCTTCTCACACCTAGGAAAGCTCTTCAGCCAGCTGGACATATCCAAACAGTGTGGAGGTGAAAGAGAGGAAAAAATACAAATTAACAACACATTATTTAGTGCAGATATATTCACAAGCAGCTATTGGATCCTATTTTCAGTAAAGGCAACAAACCTAATTTCTGAAATAATATGTGTTATCTTTGTTATTCCTCTAATTACAACGATATGTAGCCTAGCAAAAAAGCTGTATATAATGGCTGACTGACGTGCATCTGATCCAACTTTATCCAAGTTCAACAAAGTACTAAGTCATGCTATTGCACTCAAACAAAAAGAGAGATTTGAACCAGACTAACACATGTCCATCAGAAAGAGCTCCAACCTCTAATGAGCAATCATCTGGGTTTGTATGACTGTGCAGAAATTGCACTTCAAATGAACTTGCTCAGCAGGCTCAGAGATTAATGTATTTATAATTGTGAGATGCTTTGATAAATTATCTTTCCTTTTTCTGCTTTCTTTTAAACTTTGAATTGTTTTTCTTTTCTTTCCATTACAGTGTGAGAAAAAGTTTTTAGAGAGTACTTGTCCATGGACAAGTAACTTTGGCAATTTACTTGTCCGAATACATTTTTCACTTGTCCAGAATGGACAAAAATTGGGGCCACTGGAATCTTCTTCTTCGCCATCGTATTTTACATTTTCCCACGTTTTTTACGACACCGCTAACGTAAGTGAGCGGTAAGATTTTACTGCATCACACATAGGGTTGGGTATCGTTTGGATTTTAACGATTCGGGTTCTGCTTTTCGATTACGGTTATTTTCGGTTCTCTATTCCGGTTCTTTGAGAGGGTAAAAATAAGTCCCATGACAAACTGGGAGAAAAATATATTCATGAAAACATTAAGTCAAATCTGTATTCCTATTTACATTCATACTGTTGAATTTCTTACGGTTATTGAATACAATTATATAAAAATAATCTCTGCATTGTTTAGTTAGTTCTAAGCAGTGCAGTTTGAGAATGTACAATTGGCCCAGTCTCCTCTGATGTTACACTGCAACCTGCCTGTGAGACAGAGTCCAACACATGTCCAACACATAGGCCTAATAATAATAATAATACATTAGATTTATAGCCTATAGGCCTAGCGCTTTTCTACAACTCAAAGACGCTTGCACGCTTACACATGTCCTGCAATACACATGATGCAACTGCTCACTGTTTGTAAAAGTAAATAAATAGTATTTTCATTTCAATAATTTACTTTCTTTACCCTGCTTCAAACAATACTGACATCCCTGAGTCTTGGGGTCCGGGGGTGTGAGGACAGCGCGAGGACACAGACAGGGAGGCTGCTTTACTTCATAAAGGAGGCGTCAATATAAAAACGTCACTTGTCCACCGGACAAGTCAATTGAAAGATCTACTTGTCCGATATTGTAAATAACACGTCCCGGACGGTGGGACGTGCACTTTTTCGCACACTGCATTATAACCCTGGAGATGCCTTTTAAAGCAAATATGACCAAATAGCACTCTGTTGTTAGTCAAATCCCAGGGAGGCTCTTATTCAGCACCATTAAAAGCTTTATCCTTTTTAGCAAGCTTTTATCACAAGACTATGAAGCGGAAATCTGTAAAAACCTGCTTTCTCAGAGGGTTTATTGGTTTTCAAAGGGAACATGTTAAAAAGGTTCCCTCTGTATCAGACATTAATCAATCCTTTACCTGCATATTTCATTAAAATGATTTTACAATAATTAAAAGCCTTTGACTCAAACTTTCCTTTAAGTGAGCTCACCGCCTTAACCTTAATACTATCTTGCAAATAATCACAGCGAGAAGAAAACAAGATTGTGCAAGTGATCAATGCAGGAAGCCCTTACACTTAGTGTCTGTTAAAACATGCAATCATTGTCTCCAGGAGCCAAAACACATGATCACATTACCCTATGTTATCGTATGTGTACTGCCTGAAAACTCAAGAATCAATTAGAAGGGTTTAGTGACCATTCATTTCCCTATGAGCCTGACTGTTCTCTCCTTACAAAATGTACAAAGTCAATTGTTGCACATTTTCCACCATTTATATCAAAGTGCTTTACTACAAATGTCAGCATTCACCCATTAGTATCTTGCCTAAGGACACTCCTGCAGTCGCACAGACAATCTTGAACTGAAAATAACAAAACATGAGAGAAAATTCTGAAATATGTAAATGTGGTTATACAACATTATATAATCTGGCTTTGGATTGTAAAGAGTGACAAGACATACAAGGGTTAAATAAAAGATAAGGCACATGTGGTCAAATTACATTTTTTAACAAACAATACTTAAGGTGTGTTCTGACCAAACCTTTTTTGTAAAGATATTTCTTTGGGCAACCAGTGCCCTAGTCACAGTGTTTTGGCACGGGGAAAATGGTCTCAGGCCAGATTTGAAGTTTGTCCTCCACAGGGGGACCAAGCCCCAGTACATGGGCCGTCAACTCTACCAACTAAACTATACAGAAGCCCTAGATTGACTAAAAAAGTCAGGGTTTGCAGCGAGTGACTACAATTCATCTTCACAGTAAATAAAGACTACCTTTCCATCGATTTATTCTCAATTCTCACACTTCAAATCTGTATCCTTTCTCTTGCCGTCAGCTTTCTTTTCAGGTGTTAATGTTGCGACCGTCCTCCGCCCCATCCACTTCCTGTCATCATATCCAGCACCCAGTTCAAGCTCTTTAGAAGTCCTCGCCTCACCAAATCCAGATCTTCCTCCTACTCTTCATCATAGCATCAACATGGTGTCCAGACTCCAGACACTGGTGGTGATGTTGATGGTATTCTAGAGCCAGGATGGGGGGATTTCCTATTCAGCTGCATCTCCCCCTTAGAGCATATGATATCACAAAGAGGGCTTATCACCAAACACTATTCACATATCTATCATCTTGTATACATGTCTCTCTTGAGAGATATGAGAGAGATCCATTTTATAGTCATGACATTTCATCAAAACTACAAGTTTAAACCTATAAATGGCACTTGAGGAAAAGTCAGACGATCACCGTCATCATTAGGATACATCCTCTGGGGATCATAACATTCTGTGCTAACCTTCATAGCAATCCATGCAATAGTTGTTTAAAGATATCAGTGTTCGACCATGCAACTGACAGACTTAGAGCCACACCACTAGATAATGTAAAAGGTGATAGTTCCTGATATACTTCCCAGCTCCCTGTTGGAGGTGTTTACCCTGCTGAGGAGTCATGTGGCTGTTTTGACAAAGTGAGAACTTGCCCCGTTCATTCAGGAAAGGAGAAGAAGAGTTTAGATATGCAACTCAGCCCAGTGGATATAGGGGTGAAAACGCCAGGTTTTTGAATTTGATATAGGCAGCTCTAGGCAACCGGGGAGGAAGTGAGAGGACACTTGGGATCATTTGTTTGAATTTAGTGAGTCTTGAGAGTCTTAAGAGTATTTTTGGAGCCCGGCTAAGCGGAGGGAAGATGGGAGATGACAAGAAGTTGGAAAGAGGGCCTGAGGGCGCCCCTGATCCCTTAAGGGATGTCCTGCAACACAGACCATGTTCAAAACGTGGTTCTTTAGGATTAAACACTCTTGGATGTCTGGGTATGAGTCACGGCAAAGCTGTCACTAAGAATATGAGTAGTCTCCAAGTAGGAGAACAAATAAGAGAGCACAGTTTGCAGGGATATAAATATTGATTTTCAGGTGTGAGGAAAAACAGGCAGTGCTAATTATAGTTTTCTAAACATTCCTGTAGTGAGTTCTATAGGTTTGTGTGCATGTACATAGTTTGCAAAGGCTAAAATCCCTGTGTTCCCTCCAGAGGGAGCTTCTGTCCCCTCCCTGCCTGAAACGCCTACAGATGAAGCACTTAATTTCGGACAGTTTGAAACGCAAGGGCAGTGATTGGTAAGTGGTCTGCCCTCGCTCAAGGGAAAGCCTCCAGGTTGACTTGAGACCAGCCCCGTTATAAATACATGTAATTATAATGAAGCCAGCTGCAATGGATCATTGAAAGCCTGAAATTGAAAATCTGGCAACGCCCTCTTGGAAAATAGTGGGAGGGCTTGACCTTCCTCGAAACTGGTCGTAGACAGGAACAGGTAAGCTGGAGTCCGAAATTAAGTGCTTCATCTGTACATCGGATTCCTTTGTTTACCTCCATGACATAATGACATCACTACTGTATATAACACTGGCACTTCTATTGGCTAGCTATCCAAATCATTGTGCGTGATAGTCTAAGGGGTGGGACATCTCTAAACGGTTTACCACAACATAGCCGGCCAGCTAACCAATCAGAGCAGACTGGGCTCTGGTTTCAGACAGAGGGTGAAAAGAGGTGCTGCAGCACAGGCAGTATGAGAAAAATAAAGAGCTTTTTGAACATTAAAGCATGGAGACATGATTGACTGATATACACCTGAACATCAGCATAATATGTCCTTTTTGTACACACTGGCTGGGATCCATTAGGGTTACTTGGCGGTGTAGATGTAGTAGATATGAAGAGATGACATATTTTACTGAATGCATAAAATCTAATTGTGGTTCAAAAAGTGAAGTTGAAGAGAAAACTGCTTTAATGTTGGCATCATTTTGAGTGTGTGGTAAAGCAGAGGTATAAAGACTATTTCTCAGGGAGGCAATTCAAGTCTGTTAACAGTTTGTTTTTCTATTCAAGATCACAAACCTGTCCATATAAAAGAAAAATAGGAAGCTATCAGACTAAATGATAATATCACATTCTTAGTTATGCTCATTGTAAACAGCTCGTAAAAAAATCCACCAGAAATGATTGTATGAACTTGTAATGATGTTGTGTCATTTATCCTCCAGGCTGTTAAATGGTTATGATCTCAGTGATGAGGCTCATCGATTACATGGTGGTTTAATGGCACAAGTCATTACACTTGTAATGGTTTTAATCCAACAGTTTCTCTCATACACACACAGCACACTGCTACAGAAACAAACACCAGTTGTCACCAGACTGTCTCATCATGCAGAGCAGTGTGTGCCACGCTCGCTGCCTGTGAACTCTACGTTTGGTTTAATCCCCGGGTTTCCTGCATGCCATGTCAGAACAGGATAAGATGACATGGCTGTCTGGCTAGACGACAGCTTCCAGACGCCAATCGTGTCAGTTTGTCACCGCTTGTTTGAAGGCGCTTCAGGTGACAGGTAAGCAGTCTGGGAGGAGAGAGCTCTGTCTCTTTTTAAGTCGTTTTTGCAGCCATGGTGACACTGTTAGGTGATATTACAAGCTTCAAATATTAACCTTTCAGGAACCTATCACCATGGTTTCAGACTCAGACTGCTGGTATTCATTGACCTACCAGGAAATCAAGTGTTTTTGGTCCATGTAGATCTGTTTTGCTAGTGCTAAGTGATACAAGAATTGTTACTTTGTAAAAAGAGTTTTTTAGCAACGCATAAAGAAAAATAGTAGCCTACTTTGAATCTATTTGACATAGCAACCATTTGCATACGTTCGACTGTGTTTGAAGTTGTTATACCCACAAGATAACAAGAAACATACATTTAAGACTGCAAACCCGATGATATTCGAACTAAATATTTGTTTTGATAATAAGATGTTTATCAAACTAAATCAAATTACGCGAGTCTGGAGGACTGGCCAAAACCACGATAGGGTCAGAGAAGAACAAAATAATGAAACAAAGCCGTGGAAAATGTAATAAACCGGATCCTCCATACTTAAAAGAAGAAAAAAAGAGACGCATAACTAAGTAGGCTAGTAGCAGTAAATGGTTTTGAGTCCCTCTGAGTCGCCTCATTTTGTTTAAATGAGGTGCTTGAATAGCACAAAGGGGAAATCAATGGATGCCTGACACACGTTTAAAATGTGGGGAAATAATATGATTTTATATAATATGATGAAAGTATACATACAGCCTGGCATATATGTTTAATTTGATATAGTAGGTGGTCTGTGTATCTGACGCTGATTGAAATGCCAGGGTCTGAAGTATTTTCACTGATAATTGGGCTTGCTGCACACAAACAGGCTTTTTCTCCAGTCACTTTCCCAAACATGTCAACACACTCTTTGTAGTGGGATTAAGATTTCAGTGTGTACCTTGAAAATGTATTTAGTGGAAAAAGCCTCAGGTGTAAAAAAGATTACCTCAGCATCCTTGCTTTAGTTTAAAAAAAAACACACACACTCAATTCAATAATGTTTTAGTGTCCTGTCTTTTTATTTTGTATTGAGGTTGATGAAGTGCTGCTACAAAGGAACTGTGTGTAGATTTGGTTACATCTTGCAGTGGCCTTCAGGTGCATTTGCTGTGAATGTGTACAATAAAATGTAAGCTGCAACGTCAATGTAATAACGGAAAAGGCCATTTATAGAACCAGTGTTTAAATTAGTCCATTCTGGGCTTCTGTAGAAACGTGGGGGAACAACATGGCAAACTCCATTGAATATAAGTAGATATGAAGAGCTCATTCTAAGCTAAAAATACACAAGGGGTAGAATCAGCTGATTAAACGCTAATAAAAAGAAAATAATTATATTCCATTTCCGTCAATAGATCCCTCTAAATTCCTTTAAGCGCCTTAGTAATATAACTTGCCTTACAGAGCACACAGAGACCTTTTGTTAGACTCTTGAAAGATTATTGGATAAAAACAGTAGGATTCACTGAGCCATCACTGATTGACAAGGTAATGATTTTCAGAGGTGAGGAATCATTCAAGTTTATTTCAGAAATTGCAGCCATGTTTGCCAAAGCTGATTATTTTCTGTCTGGAAGACGCTGGCATATAGTAAATAAAATCCTTGGAGACTCTTCTGTTTATTCACTACAGCAGGGTCATACAGTAAGTTCAGTCACAACACGCTCATCAGGATGTTAACCATTAAGGTGCAAATCCGAAACCTGCCAACTGAAAACAAAACACAAAGTTAGTCATGGAGTAAATAAAATCAGTGATTGAAGTAGTCGAGTTTGAGGTTATGGATTTATTCAAAAGAGCTTATGATTTATAACAATGTATTCACCTGATGATTGGACTTGGGTTATATGAATGGCCATGTATTCATTCATTGGCTGTAGTTTGTGTTATTGGTGGGTATACTCTGCTATACTCTACAATATGATAATTCTTCATTGTCAGATAGAGTCTGAAATTGTTCTTGCATCACAGCAGAAACACCAAAAACAAGGTAACAGACATTTAATATAACATTAACTAAAAACACTAACTAAACTAAACTAAAGACATTAAAATGACTTTTGCACTTCCCTAATTTATTATCTGGCATGATTATATCCAAGAATAAGAATGTATCTTCATTTTATAACTTGTGCGAAACTGACTACGTTCAGCCTTTAATGTGCTTTGTGTTCATTGCTAATTAGCAATTGTTAGCATGTTGACATGTTATTGCTAAACTAGGCTGGTAAACATTAAAGCTGCTAAACATCAAGATGTAAACATTGTCATTGTGAGCATGTTAGCATGCTGGTGTGTAAGCACGAGAAACATTGCAGGTGACAAAAAAGAAAAAACGTTTTAAAGCCTCAAAAGGTTGCTAGCATAACTCTGCAGTTTAGCTCTTGATTCCAAACTCCTGTAGTAACATATCTTTCCAGGCAGCAGGTAGTAAGATAAGATGAACAGTAGCGAATGGGGTCAGATCATTCTTCTCGTCTCCAACCTCATTATATCATATCGCATTCACCTATGTTTATAGTAAATGATATATAGGGCTCGTTGTTACCATCTGCACCAGCTTCCACAGCTCACCACGTCACGCAACTGCTACCTTCATATCAATATTGCATTCATATCACTCCTTGTTTCTATTCAATAAAACATCAGAGTTTGGAGAATGTGTCAGATGCTATGATTTTATTGCCAGTTATTATTGCCAGTAGGCCTATTCATTTTTTGTTGTGGTTTTTCAAATTTTTCAAGATGGACTATGAGTTTGAAGAAAGTTGATGTGGTGCTGCCCACAGACGTGCTGTCATTTGTTGGTGCCCACACTAATATCTTCTATCAAACTTGGTGTATATTGAAGTATGGGCAGTAGTTCTAGTATTTACTGCACCTCCATGAGATTACTCTCATTAAAGACAATATGCTGACCTTGGCAAGACACAAATGGATCTTTAAGAGACAGCCTCTTCCATCACAGTGAAATGGAGCGCTCCCAATCTCACAATACTGCTATTAAGTTTCATCAAGGCTCATTACATGCTGACTCTATGTCATCTCCTGTGCACTATACAATCCCTCCTGCAAACACACAACACCATATTATCACACATTGATGCTGGTGGCTGCCTCTTACAATACAAATGTGTTATTCGAGGTGTCAAACGTATAAATGCATGAGGAAATGGCCTCCATCACGGTGCATGACCCTCTAATTGAAATGTACACCCCAGGGGTCATCAGGAACGCATTTGCTACAAACACCACATTCAATATTTAATTGTAAAATAAATGACATTGTTCACAGCACAATGCAATCACATTGCAATGTGAAGCTAATCTATCATTGTTCATAATCAAATGTGAGCTTTAATACATTGAATTGTATCTCAATCACCCTCCGATTGATGCCAGAAGATAATTATGTTCATTGACTGTTACATTCAGTGCGAAACAGCAGTGCAGCACACCGGACAGGGAATCAGAGGAACTGAAATTGAGAGAGGGAGAAGGCAAGTGAAAGAGACAGGCAGGATGGTGGGCAGACAGAGCAGCATGCTTATATGATCTTGACCCAGCAGTCGATAGGGAAGGGCGGTGAAACCTGATTACAGACAGCCCACATCCCAGCCTGCTGATTTCATTTCCCTCACTGTGCTCAGTCGGGTAAAAGACAGAGGTGTGATGTTCTGCACCAGCAGACTGCACCGGCCTGATTCAACTTTAAGCTCTTTTTGCTCAGCTTTGAGGTTACCTGTGATGGACACATCTGTTTACTATCTACATTCTCATTTACCATTATGAACAAGAAAATGCACCAATGCTTTAATTTATATTTCCTTATCCTACTGAAAGAACGAAATTAGATGCATATTTTTGCAACACTGAAAGGTAAAGGTATAACTTCTCCTGTTCCCAGTGGCTTACTAGATATATTAAGATATTCTTCTTGGGGTGAGGTTACCAATGATTTTTGAATACAAATTGTCACTCAATGCACCTGCATGGACTTAATAAGATGATACAAATAAAGTCAAACAGTGTGCACACACAACACTCACTTCATTACACTTTAAGTTATTTTTGCTCAGGTGTGAGGTTACCAATGATGTACACATCTGTTTTACTTGAAGCGTCTATCGACATTGTAAGGGGAAACAATAGCATGCAGGTTCTCTATGATTTACTGTTCACCTATTTTCCCTTCTGAAAGAACCAAATTAGAAGCATATTTGTACAAAGCTGAAAAGTGAAGGTACTACATTCCTCTGTTTCCAGTGGCTTACTAGACATATAGGGATTGCTCTTGAACACAGCCTCTGCTCAATACTCTTGAATAGACCTAAGAAAGTGATTAAACTACCGCGAAGACGGCACTGACTTTAAGTCTCTTTTTGTTTGGGTGTGAGGTTGGCTATGATGTTCAGATCTGTTTTACTTGCAATTTCTATCTACATTTGAATGTTACCAGGGATTCTCATTATACACAGATCAAAGTCAAACAGTGTGCAGAGTTATTTGTGTTCGGGTGTGAGGTAACCTATGCTTTACACATCTGTTTTATTTGCAGTGTCTTTCTACATTTTCATTTCCCATTAATGAAAAACGCATGTTTCTTTATTCTTTACTTTACACCATTTCCATAATGAAATAAGATGTGTATTTTTAGAACACTGAAAAGTAAAGGTACCAATTTCTTCTATCCAGTGGCTGAATAGATATATTTAGAGTTTCATTTTAAATACAGACTGTCACAGCCCTCCGCCCAATGCACTTGAATGGATCTGAACAGGTTGTAAAACTAGTGGAAGTCAAACAGTGTGTGAAGACGGTCGTCCATCCAACTGCCTGATGAGATTTGAATTAAGGCCCATCACACTTCATCAAGTGCACTCTCCACTGAACTACCTGTAGTGTCACACAATTGGTCAACTTCTGACTCATTCGCTCCACTGCACACTCAACACTATTTGCATCTTCTTTGTTTCTCACTCATTTGCCCCCTTCTTGCTCAAATTAACAATTTGATGGAACAGTTATTTTAACATTTTTAGGTAGTGTGTATATGTTTATTTATACTTATCAAAAAACACACTGCAGCCAGCATTGGATAATGAGCTGGGAGGCATTCAAATGGAAATCAAATATCCTTTTTTTTCCACAGAAAGTGCATTTTATTGAAGCTCTGATTTAATTATTCTTGTCCGGATCAACAGGACACCACTGAAATGTACTTAAGGATGAGTCACTGCCGCTCTGTCGAAAAACAAGCTGCAATTCATACAAATAGAAAAACCTTTAGTGAGTATTTCTGCACAATGGAGAGCAAACCATTTCTGAAACACACATTCATTCACACAGTCCAATGTTATGGATAGTAACAAAAGTGCCCACTTGTTATGCGCCATAAAATGACTGAGTGAATCAAATTAATGTGAGACTGTCAAACTTCATTTGCGTGGCCAAATATTTCTCTTAATACATTTTTTTTCTTTCCCGGAGAAAACCAATTGTAATAGCTCTGAGCAGATGCCTTCATGCAGCCACACTCAGTTTATGAATGTGGGCCTCCACAATGAGCAGTTTTTGTTCCTCTGATTTAACAATTTCCTCCGCCGGCCCTGGCTTGTTTAAGCTTGTTTACAACATGATGATTTATCCTTTTTGCAGGGCTTTCTGTTTTGTTTTTTTGGCTGTGATTTGCTTGTTCCATTACCAAACTGTCAAATGTTTTCATTCAAGGTTCATTTAAGGTTTCCAATGTGTTATTTTTGGATTTATATATTTATTTTGATTGGGTTTTCAGGCATGTGAACACCAGAGACCATGTGGTTGACAGACTGGGGGAAATAATATAATAATGTCCTAGGCTTTTATTTTAGTCTTTCAATACTGGCTTTTCAAAGTAAGAGACACCTTTTAGTACCTGTCCTCTACGGTTTAACAATGAAAACCTTCAACCAACTGAGCTATCTGAACCTTCAAGGAAAGTCTGCTGAGTGAAAAGCTTTTACTGTACATTTTTAGCAAAGTAAACATGTTTCTTTGTGAACATGTTTCAGTTTCAAGACTGTATATTCAGCAGCTTCAGTCTCACCTTCTTGGCCTCTCTGGTTCTTGTTGTGTCTCGGCTGCGGAGATGGTCCAGTGATGGAGGACACCAGGATGGGGGACCAGGCAGACATAAGTTTGAATCCCAATGCAGACAACCTCGGGTAGCAACTCATGAGTGGTTGAGATGGATGAATGATTGTAGGGTAAAAATAATAATAAAAGGTATGTAAGCCCATTTGGTTGAGCTCAGTTAGCTCGACAGGTCTTTTGGTTGACCTTGTGATACATTTTCATTCTTTCCAGTTTTTTATGTGCAGGCTTTTCCCCTCAGGTGATAGAGGGGAATGTTATGTCAACTTCACCTGCATAAAATATACAGTAGGTCTCCCTTATTACGGCTTTTGAAAGGATCATCTGTAGGCTTTTATCTTATCAAAGCAAAAAGTGACCGCCAAGGCTCTTTTTACAAAATAAAGGCAAATTCAGTGTGCCACTAACTTGTCATTATAGATTATTGCCAGAGCCATATATTCTAAATGTCTAGCTTTATCATGTTTGGCTTTATGGAATATTTTAGTGAAATTATTTTTTCCATTTAGAGCCGTTAAACATCTTATTTTCCAGAAATATATAAAAAATGGAATCCATTCCACGAATACAAGAAGAGACATCAATCATATGATATTTAGATTTTATTTGTGCCTACATTTATATAATTTTCTATTTATCCTATTCCCACACACCCAATCTTCTTATGTTAAGCCCTTTTTGACATTTATGTATGTGTTTATTTATTCACATGATGAGGGAACACATGTCACGTTTGACTTATACTGCGGGAAAGATTTAGGCATGATGCCAATCAGGCTTAAACTTTATATTGATCCCAGTTTGAAAGAGGATTTGACAAAATGGAGTAGAAAATTGGTTGTTTTGAAGAAAATAGTAATGTTTAGATTAATCTATTTTGTGTACGAGGAAATTGAAATGTGTTTCGAGAGAGTTGAGTGAGTGTGAACACAACGTTACCTGAAAACATGATACACATTTGATGTTCCACAGACATTTCATTTCGAGTCACAGCGGGAAACTGAAAGTCAGCTGAGGGGATAAGGTCTCCGCACTCTGAACACACAATATGGCATGAATAATAGATGGGAAAAACCAAAAAGACATTGATAGTGTGGGTTTAGTGGGTTTGGGATTCAAAGTAAAGCATGTTTATAACAATTCATTTATGTGATTCCTGCATAAACCTTGCATCTTCTTAACTTAAACTGTTCCTTTGCATGCATGCTTCTTATACATGTAGAACAGGCCAATAGTCACAAAAGCCCCTCACTTTTTCTCAGGAAAAATGGGTTTCTTCCGTGCACACTTTGGATAATTAAATGGGGTGAGTGGCAGCCACGCCAACACCTATGTCAAACTAGGAGGCTATAATGAGGAGAGCACGACACTTTCACCGCGAACATATTAACATCTCATATGACGACCCTATCAGCCAATTTGTCAACCAACCATCTCCACCGTACCTTTAATAAATACAAAAATAAATAGATTCCTACTATTTATTGTTATCCATTTGTTTACATACTCATCATTAGATGTTCAGTTACAGAAGACTGTAGTGCAGATTGATGAGATATTCCTCACCTATAGACTAATGTTGCATTGTGGATACCATTATTAAAACGTCAAATCAGTGTGCCACCATTGTTATAACCTAAATCCTGATCATTCCTCTGCTTTCATGTGAGATCATCTTCACAAGTTCAAATGTTTCACTTCCATCTTTACACATTATTGGTATGTTAACATACAGTCGAGTCGATTGATTAATTTTATTTGATGAATTATAAAGGATGAAAACACAACAGACACTAAACAATACAATCAACATTCGTTAAGCTGGCGGCAGGGTTGCTATGGCAACATGCTTTTTCATTCTTGGTCTGTTTGAATATTCTACATGGTAATTTGTTGCCATTCCTTTATAGTCACTGTGATAAAAAAAAAAGGCTTTGTGAAATACTCAGATTTGTGGGCCGATTGTTATAGAGAAATGTGTTGCTAAGTAAAGGTATGAATTCAGTCAAGCTGCGTTTTTTAACTAAGACTGTCTCTTATAAGTAAAACAAATATTTAATTCAGTTGTTGTTTTTGTCAGCAGCCCTATTTTAACCCAGTTATCACCATCATCATTGTACGAAGAACAGTAGCTCCCTTATCCACACGTTAAAATGGTAACCCAATCAGAAACAAAACGTTAATTTAGTTCTCATTCATAACACTCCGTTCGATGTCTCATTATGGGATGCGCCTCATCGCGTATGCAAACAGAAGCATCAATCTCATTACGCCAATCCTGATTGGCTGGTGATCTTGACGTCAACGTCAGGGAATCCACCCACCCTTTAAGTAGCTTGCGCCACGTCGCAGCGTCATTCAAACACCTCTTCTCGCTTCAGAGCACATCTCGATATATCAGTAGCCGGGCTAGCTTAACAGTCCACAGACTGAACCCAAAGCTAACTTTCGGTCGACGGGCGCTCGCCGGCTACTTTTCTGCTTCGCAAGAAGACTGTTAATACTAACACACCAGTTAGTATTGCAATCGACCTCGCCGTTTCTTTCTTCGGAAATAAAGGTAAGGTTTTGATTTTTTCAAGCTAGTAACACACCTGTTGCTAGCTTGCCTTCCCTCACTACCGACACCACGGTAGCGAGGACGTTTTTTATTTTTCTCTCTCACACCAGAGGAGAAGAAGATAAAAAGGTATTAACACACCAGTTAATATTCTTTGAGAATAAAATCCACACCGTCGCTTTTTCTCCGGATTAACGACATGTGGGAAAAAAAATTTCTCAGCAACGTACCTGTTACGAGCGGGTCCTCTCCACGCCATCACCACGGCGAACAAGATGGACGCTTCTCTCCCTCACACCAGAGGAGTCAGGGACTCGGAGGCTCGGCTCTGCGGCTGCGGGTTGAAGATATCAGGCACAGACTCACACCAGGTCTGCTCGTCCTGCCTCGGGCTGGAACACGCCCAGGAGGCTATTGACAACCCCGGCTCGTGCGGGCATTGTGCCCGCTTCACCATCAAGAGCCTCCGCCGACGGCTAGCACGCCAAGCTAGCTTGTCGGGACAGGACCCCCTCATGTCCGCTGATTCGCCGGATGGCAATCAAGACACGGGGGCGTCCGCCGCAGAGATTGAGCCCCGCACTGTGTCGGTCTGGGGCTCAACAACAGCGGCAGCTGCAGAACCAGAGACTGTGACGGTATGGAGAGGCTCGGCCTGCTCCGCATACCGCCCATGGAACCGCTGGTGGCAGCCCACCTCCAACCGAGGCTGGCTCCGACACCGAGCAGGAACCCCACGCTACCGGTGAAGGCAGACCGATTTCAGTCAACGATGACTGAACGGGCCTATAAAGCTGCAGCGTTGTCCGCCAGGGCACTCAACGTATCCTCACTGCTGACCGCCTACCAGGCGGAGCTCTGCGAGGACCTGTCGAGCAAACCTGGGCCGGCCGTGTGGGACGAGATCGCAGCGATCATGGACATTTGCCTCCGTGTGCAGCGCTGTGCAGTCCAGGCCACGGGCAAAGGAATGGGCATAATGGTGGTACAGGAGAGAGCCAGGTGGCTCAACCTGACCAACCTCCCAGACCGGGAAAAGGAGGATGTTCTCGACATGCCTATCGTTCCCGAGGGTATCGCTCTAGTCTCGATGCAGCGGTGATGTCAGTCGAAAAAGAAGGAAGACGAGGCCGCGAGACCTGCCGCGAGACCTGCCGCGAGACCAGCCGCTACCTGCAACGGTCTCGCGGCAGTCCTTCGCCCAAGTTGCCTCACGTCCTGCCCGGTTCAAAATACAGAGACAGCAGAGGCCACAGCCCGCCCCGAGTCCCCAGCCCAGGCAGGAGACGAGGACGAGCTGGCCGAAAATCTCCGGTTCCGGCAGCAGCCGTTCAGTCACAGCCTGCGTGCTCATTCGACTCGTGGTCTGGCTACATCCTGGGCTTTGTTCAAGGGTGTTTCCATCCAAGACATTTGTGCAGCAGCGAGCTGGTCCTCGCCGCTCACTTTTGTCCGCTTTTACAGGCTAGACGTCTCTGCTCCTAGTGTGGCCCGAGCAGTGCTGGGCCCCGTGTTGAGTCAGAGCTCTACCTGTTAAGTTCTGGTTGGTTTGGTGATTTTCGAGATAAGCTTGTCTGGCAATACGGGAGCTTCAATATCCCATAGTGAGACATCGAACGGAGTGTTATGAATGAGAACTATAGGTTACTTACGTAACCCCAGTTCTCAGAGTAACATGTAGTGAGATGTCTCACCAGACGGCCCTCCTTGCTAAGGTGAAGCGAGAAGAGGTGCTTATTTTGAATGACGCTGCGACGTGGCGCAAGCTACTTAAAGGGTGTGTGGATTCCCTGACGCTGACGTCAAAATCACCAGCCAATCAGGATTGGCGTAATGAGATTGATGCTTCTGTTTGCATACGCGATGAGGCGCATCCCATAGTGAGACATCTCACTACATGTTGCTCTGAGAACTGGGGTTACGTAAGTAACCTATAGTTTCTTGTTTACTGTGCAACATGCCAACACTCCCTGTAATTGCAGATCCTGACACTCGCCCCCACCCTGCAGTAACCCCTTCCCCGCCTTTCCAATCACCGGATCATGTCCGCCCACTCACTTACCTGTTCCACATTCCGCTGATTGATCCAGCACCTTATAAAGTACCCATTCTGTATTTCAATCAGGAGAGCCTCATGTTGCTTTAATAGACATGTATTGATGCATGAGATAATGGGAATTTGAATATTGTTTGGTAGTAAGAACCCTTTGTGACGTTATATGCTCTAAGGGAGAGGTGCAGCTCTAAGTAGAAGAAGAAGATGATGCTGATCTGGATTTGATAAGGAGTGGAATTCTGATCCACCTGGGTGCTGGATGTGATGACAGGAGGTGGCAAAGGAGGGCTGCAGCATTCATGCCTGAAATGACAGCTGACTGCAAGAGAGAGGAGAACAGATTTAAAGTCTGACAGCAGCGCAATGATTGGCTGCTGGAGATTGTTAAAAGATGTAGTGGTCAAGAGTGGTGCCCATAATCACCCAGGAGTGAATGAATGTTAACATATACCTTCCTGACTGAATTTACAAGTTTGTCTACTTTGACTTGCATTGTATTCTGCTTCTTCTTGCACTATTTTTTATATTCTTAAGTAATGTATATTTATGTATTACGGCCACAGCATTAAAACATGTGTGGCTCACCGCAACATAGATTTCAAACACCAAGCCGATAGAGTTTAGATAAATATGATTTATTTAACATTTTAATTCAAACAAACTTAAATGATAGAACTCTGGAGGACTGGCCAAAAAGAAGAAAAAGATAGAGGAAGCCTGGGTGAGCCACACTATGGGCAGTAAGACCCAGAACTCCCCCTTCTAAACTAAAAGGCAAATGTATAGGCTAAAGTTAAACTAATAAATAAAGCCGTGAAAACTGGACTACCAAGTCCTCCAGGCTAAAAATAATAAACAAAAAGACATGACAAAATAGAGCGCCTTCGTTTTATACTTTGGATTAGGTGAGATCAGGGACACCTGAGCAGAAGCGGAGCCAGGAGCAGATCAGGTGCACCTTGTGAGGATAGAGAGAACAAAAGGGTGGAGCGCGTAACAATGTTGCACTACTAAAGGAGCCTGGGACTTTAGATTGTCATTGCCAAAGATAGGGTGAAGCCTGCGAGATAGTTCAGGCAGTCAACTCCAGCACCAATGATACATTTACACGTTGCGAGCGTTGCCACAACCAACCAAACACATTCTCCTAAACCGGCAGCTCTTTTTAGGCTGCCAGATCTGCCTGCCGCTGCCTCGCTAATGCTGCTGAATCTACTTCCACGTTGCTGATGCTCCCATGCCCCACCACCACCCGAGCATTGGGGATAGTTATCTAATCATCACCCAATAGCCGCGTTCACACCGAGTACTTTTCACCCGTACTTTTCGCGTTTAGTTCCGTTAGTACCCCTGATGTTGCGTTCACACCAAAAAAATAACTAAGTGCCGGGAACTTTTCACCCCATTTTTAGCGCCTGCTGAGAGCAGGCACTTTCCTGTGGAAAAAAAGTACCCCAGTTCTGATTGGCTGGGCGATTGCAAACCACGCCCCGTAAAAGTCTGAAATGTTTTGGAGAGCCGCCATTGTATTATCCTCACATTAGCATTATTAGCATTAGCATTAGCCCCGCGCAGAGAGACTAACTTATGACAACACAAAATAAAACATGGGAGCGGTGCTGGGAGTCCCAGCAGATTCTACTGAAGCCAGTCCCCAACTCCGGGGACTTCCGGCCGGGGATTTTCGGCGGCAGTATACGCCGTGAAGTTGTTTGCGGCCTGCCAGTAAACCCAAAGCAGAAGAAGAATAAGTGACGTCCCCCAGGGACTTATTTCCGGTGTGAACGCTATCTGTATTTAGTGCCCTGGGGTATTAAGTGCCGCGGCACTAAGTGCCGGGAACTAAGTACAGCAAAGTACTCGGTGTGAACGCGGCTAATGTTCTATGTCAAACTGTGGAGAGATGAGGCCAGAGGCTAGACGCCAAACTCAAACTATATGTTGCTTCTAACAAAAATATCAAATGAACACGTGAGTTGTCTGACTTAACTATGCTGTAGTTATTGTGCGTATGATGATAAAGCCTTTGGATCTTCATTTTGCTTTCCTGCCTCTTCTTACTTAGACTTCACTGACATTCGAGAGATCACATTTAATATGATTTAACAAAATGCTCATAATGTGAGCTGTAACTCTGCGGATGCAGAGTTGGGGGGCCCCCAACGTTTTTTTCCCGAGACTGTGTCTCAGGGCTTCTTAACATTTATGAAACTATTAATGTGTAGCACCAGATTAACGGGAAGAATCTCAGCTAACTGAAGATATGAACAATTTTTACCAAAACAAAACACAAGTCTCATAAGAAGCGTCTAAATGACCCCTGAGTGAAAAAAATGCTAACTGACTTTGGCACAGAACTCAAGATAAAGATACCCTTATTACTTATCGTAGCTGCACATACAAGATATTATTTAGGTATATAGTATCATCACTGAGTGATCCGAACCCGCGACAGGGGAAGCAGACACAGATATTACAACAAGTACCTTTACGGAGCTTTTACGGGAGATCGTCTCACCGTAGCTGTCAATCTGATCAAAAGACGTGTTCAATGGCATTAAAACGAGAAAAAACGCGGCTGGATCGGTTAATCCATAGGTTAATAATGTGTCTGTCGCTTTGAAAAAATTATTTATAATCCATAATTCAATTTTTATGCAAAAGTCGGAGAAAAAAAGTTAGCTGCTAATGGTAGCCACCAGAGTGTATGCAGCTTCCGGTTTTGGCTATGCGTTACTCTCACTCCTTATTTGGTGACGTGTTTGTGTGTGTAGAACTTTCCCTCGATTCCATTGGCTAGCGGTTATAAAGAGATTTCATTCGTCAAAATCGACCAAGGGGGGCCAGAGATATGGAAAATCCACCCAAATGACCCCAGAAGTGGGTTTTCTTTTGCTAAACCTCTCTAATAAGGTCAAATTTCACTTGATTTGCATCAATCTTGATACAGGGCACTTAATATGTTGTACTTTGGATTCCTAAAGCTTTTAGTCTACTAACCCATCATCCAAGGGTAGTTTTCACTATAAGTAAAACATATTTGTTGGACGGACACTATAATTTACAGTTTTTTACTATGTTCAATCTGAATTTTCTTTAAAATAAAAAACATCTATATTAATTCTGACTTTTCTACATCCAACTCACAGGTTTATCATTACTTTGAGAACAAAGATTATTAATTTAACCCTTTTAGAAGGGAAGATATGGTCATTTGTTCTGGGAATGTCATTTTCGAGCCTGAGACCTGAAAAACAGGCTCAGGGTGGAACAGGTTAAACTCTGGAAGTATTGGAGATTGGACAATAATTAACATACTTAATGGTAAAAGGTACAAGATAATGTCATCACGGGAAATGAATATCGAACCAAAGATTCTTTGCTGCATTTTATATCTACTTATGTCATCTCTCAGCAGCCACTTTTATAATTATCAGTCACGAACAACAGACATTATTTACATGGCTCATATACTGTAGAGGAATGTAGATTATTATTCTATGCGAACAAATACCTGAAGAATAAAGGTGTATGATTTATAATGGAATCTTTTCACTTCTCCTCTGTGTTCAGTAGCTGGTTACCTTATCTTACCCCCTGCTTCACTCTTATTTATCCCAGCCCAGTGTGTGTTCCATTTTCTGGTTTTATACAGGAATAAAGAAGGGCAATGGAATAATAAACCTTCTGCTTCTGTTTGTATCAACATAAATTACTTTGTTAACCCCCTATTGTGCTTGACATTCCATTCTGTGGCGGTGAATATGCTTATGATATGGAATGAATAGTGTTCAAAAATGAGCTTTACCTCCTGTGCTGTTTGCAGGAATACAGTTTACTTGAATTCTCCTCCATAAACCATAAAGACGGAGAGATATCTATTTGGTGCATTAAAGGGCCCCTATTCTGCTTTTTCCATTTCTGTTTTATATAGGTTTTTGTGCATGTAAATGCTTTGCAAAGGCTAATTCACAGCCGGAAGAAATCTGCTACTTCCTTACAGAGACCCTCCTCCAACACACACGAACGCACACATGACCAATGAGGGCACGAGATAAGTTTGTGCACAGATGGAAGGCTGACAGGCAGGTAGGCCATCCAGTTATTTTAGCTGGGCCGGCTAAAATGATTGGTCGTGCTTTTTATCGGGATGTTAAGAGCATTCCATGGAATATAACAAAAAGTGTATCTCGAGCCGGTTTCTCAAACGTACCTACCCCACCTTTAAGTGTTCTTTATCATTTTTCCCCAGATAAATGTAGTTTTTGCAGGTACGAGACAGTAAAAATAACTACCAGAATAAACATTTATTTTCACCTGTCCTTGCTAATCTCTTTGTCTAGATTATTTATGTGTGATTATTAGTGCTTGAATATAACCTTAGACAAAATCCAACTGTGTTCATCCACTTAACACTATCAGACATGTGTCAACACTTTAATAACACCATGCTATCAAAATGTCCTTCCTACCGTCATTTCAATAGACAGTTATTGAATGGAAAACATTTTCCTTATTAATACAGGATTTACTCTAAAAATCAATAATCAGTTCTTTGGCACACCATGAATATCTTAAGGAAATCCACTGAATGAAGATCAATCTGCTCTATTTAATCAAGAACAACCAAGGACACATTGCTGCCGGTGAACACAGAGGCTGTGTTTGTGCATTAAGAGTCTGCATATTATTTGTATTATTTTTGTAATCTGTGCTGCGTGGGTGCAGACAAACCCAGGGTCCATGCTTCCACTCCTCCCTGCACTTTAAGCACACAGCTGCTCTCTAACAGAGGTGTTACTGACTCCATGAAAGAATGAAAATCACAACACAATTTATTAATGCATGGCAAGGCAGGTCTTCTCTATTAATAATTGTACCGTCTGACATTTTTATATGTATGCATGCCAATAGAATAAATGTTAATTGGAAAAATTCAAATGAAGTTTTAAAAAATGTGCTTAATGTTGTTCTTTGATATTTCGTCATTTTCTAACTGTTTTATACGTTTTTGTGGGAATGGTAAATGTTTTTGTGTTGGGTGTTAGATTAACGTGCATAATTAATAAGGATTATTTCAAATATGCATTAATATTAAGTCTAATAGACATATTGCAGATGTGTACAACAAAACAGAAACCAATATTTACATTCACATCAATAGTTTGTTCTGAATTATTGTTATCACATATCAAAATAAAAAGGGAAAATACAATTTCACAAGCTTACACACTTCCTATTCATTTCACATTGTGTTAAATAATGCTTTATTAAAATGGAAAACAAGAAAAACTTGGTGGTAATATAAAGTTGAACTCTGCTGCATTACTAAAGTTAGCCTGGCTATTTCTGACTTCTGTCAACATAAATGAATGCTATTATTAAATGTGAAATGCTCCAAATGAATAATATCATTGAATCATGTCGTCTTTTACTGAAGAAATTATTATGCCATCATTCATGTTTGTCTGAATTAGCTGCTGGCATACTCACCAGAGTGGTGAACTGAAATGTATTTTTTCAAAGATGATAGGAGAAGTCATTCCTAGATATATTAGACCAAGGTGACCGTTCTTACGCAGCATCTCAGAATTATAGACACATTATAGGTTTAGCCCTACTGCGGACTCAACTGTTTTACAAATCGGTAGGATCCGCCTGAGCGTGACTGATGGGAGCAATACTGGCCATAAGGGGGAAACTCTGGCAAAAAACCGGTTCCACTATCATCCTGTAGGAGAGATAATACTGCGGGCAGGAAAATGTTAGTCCAGTTGTCTGCAGAGGGGAAACGAGTGCAGTGTGCAGAGCTGAGCCTCAGTGGAGTTGTGTCTGACCCGGGGCTCCACTATAGTGCACATACTGTGCCAGGATCAGATCTGAATGTGTGGAAATGAGAGAACACAGGGACACCAGTTAAGGTTTTGGGAATAGAGGGTAAGTGATAAACTGCAAAGAGCGGAACTGCAGAACGAGGCAGATCAGAGTAAATGGAGTTAGCAGCAAAGGGCACCTTTTAAAATGTGTTTTCAAACTTCTGACTTGCTCTTTCGTGGCCAGCTTCCTCAGCTTCCCTTTTTATTTGAGAGGCACTGCAAGTACCACAAGAGAAGTTGATAAAAACATACAGAATTCTGAATTCTAAGGTAAGCAGGGAATTCAAAAGACGCAGCCAGGATGTGTCTGAGATGTTTCCAACAGTTTAGATTTAACTACGCCGACTTCCACATCGATATAGCTCTGGCGACTGCTTCATGGATGAATGAAGAGAACTTTGCCTCTCCCATCTAATCAACAATCGAGTTATCAACTCTACTGTAGCTTGGGGAGAAACACCACATGGGCCGCTAAATGTGTTCATTTTACTGCTTGAAGACAACATCACTGGGGGGGAGCAGACTGCAGCTCTGGAGATGCTACTTTGTTAGCTGCTGGTGAATCCGTGGTGCATTACAATTCAAAGATTAAAGGAGGGGTAGGTAAGTTTGAGAAACCGGGTCGAGATACACTTTTTGTTATATTCCATGGAATGCTCTTAATATACTGATAGCAATGCATATTCTAAGTGCTTTGAAAAAAAATCCATAAAAAAAATTCATCCTTGGAAGCCGTAATAAGCCTGTAAAAACTAATAAATCCTGTAAAAACTACGACCAATTATTTTAGCTGGGCCGGCTAAAATAACTGGTTGGCCGACCTGTCTGTCAGCCTTCAATCTCGTGCACACACACACACACACACACACACACACACACACAC
>CALSBZ010046939.1:2379615-2447820 GCA_943591055.1 Gobionotothen gibberifrons
ACACACACACACACACACACATTTGTGTTAACCTCTTCCCAATGTAGTTACATTTTGAATATCAAATCTCAAGCAAAGGTACAAAAAGTAGTTTCTATCATATAATCTGATTATTTTCCGTTCTCTTCTTCCGTTATAATAAAGGGTTTCCATGGTAAATGTATTTACAACAAAAAAAATCATGCCTGATCTTACATGAACCACATTATTTAAAATTCACTGCACGGTTTACAGCATTGCATTTTCCCTGTGGTAGTTTTCCAAATGTTTCCTTTTTTCTACTCTGCATATTTAGTTTTTTAAGATGACTTTGACTTTGCTTTTTTATTCTGCAGGAGATTTGTATTTGTGAGGAGGGTCAGCTGCAGGCAGTAGATGCTGCATCCTGAAGTGGTAGAGGCAGTGTGCATCTAAATAAATGCCCTTTTGTTGCAGAGAGAAATTCTCCTCTAGAAATTGATGATATACAGAATTGATATAGAACTTTGTGTCTGTGTGTGAGTGCACATGTGTGTGCGTCAGGCCACTTTTCTACAAGTGCCTTTATTCCATTTCCTCACCCCTCTTGTACTTCCCCAGTATTAAATATGTGTAAAATGGAGGCTTAAGACATGCCTCGGTGCTCTCAGCCTTATCACTCATCCTGGAGCAAATTAAGCTCATTATAATCCATTAGTGAGCGTCTTACGGTTCCCTGTAGGCGGAGGGAAAGCATCTCTCATCTCAAACCTCCGTGCAGAGCCGGTCGCCTTTAGAAACATAAAGTATTTTCTGATATTCCTGTTAAAGGTGTTAGAGCAGTGTCGCCAGACTGCCAAAAGCCTCATCTATTGACGTGGGCTTAGCGAGATGGATGATCAGAGCTACAAGCATGCGGTTAACTCCCAAGTTAACTAATGTGCTGTTTACACAAGAACGCAAACGGTTGTATCCGCTACTTTTCTCTTTCGTATAGTTCATTCAGACGAGGAAACGTGGAAACGGACCCCGCAAACGATAACGGGTCCCAAGGTGGATAGATCTGCAAACGGAACGCTCTGGGGGGCCTAGCGGCTCTGTGTGTACGTCCTATATGATCATTTCCTGATAACGATGAAGCCATAGCCCCGCCTCTCCCCACCTCTGCTGCTCACTGCTGTAGCATGGTCAGTAGCTACCCTACTGCTACTGACCATGCTACAGATGTTAGTGCAAAATCAACAGCTCCTCTACCACAACCATCAGCAACAAGTGGACATGGAGAATTACATGAACTACATGTTGCTAAATCTACCGCGGAGAATAAACAGAAGGGCAACCATGGCAACCATGCTCGGGGCTCTTCTTCGCTGCTTTTGGTGTATTTTGTGGTGGAAGTTACTACGCCACTTACAGGCCCGGCATATGTACTACAGCGTCTCCAGCGCTCCTGAGCGGTCTCGTGTGAATGGAAGACTTTTTTGATATCGTATTCGGTTCGTTTGCGTTTCGTATGCGTTTGCGTTTGCGTGTAAATGGGGTCTCAGAAGAATTTGGCATTTTCACATGCAGGAGATAAGACCGTCCCTTGTGATGTATTGCAGATCTAAATGTAAAACATGAGCTGTCCTTCACACATACCCTCCTAATTGACTCAATTAGCAATCCTCACAGTCCCATTTCTCAAGCCCCAGGACTGGTGGGAAATGTGTGCAAGTTATTCCATCTAAACCTTTGCCCGCCTACAAAGGCAGACTGCCTGCAAACTGCTAAGAAATTAGTCCCAGTGCTGCTTTCAAACTGAGGCTCAGCTGGAGAGAGTAAGTGGAGATCCAACAGTCTTGTCATTTTCCATTTCATACTCCCCGACCAGCCTCTTCTCTCACTTGGTTTTAAAATGCACCAGGCCTGTGGCTGTCGAAAGCAATAGCTCATTATCACATGTCCTCCATATCTCCACCCACAAGGTCAGTGTACTCACCACAGCAGGCCACATCCTCTGGTAACAGGCATGTACAATTGGTGAAACATTTCTTGAACTCTGTTTTCCAGTTAAATATCCTTACACACATTATTGGTGTTATCATCAAGTAGGTATGCAAACTCAGAGACAGTGGAAATGTTGCTTGTAGCTACATTTCTTAGCAGGAACAATTGCTAGGAGAATGTTAAGTGTGAGTTATTTGCATTCAAGACGTTTTAATTAATAGCTTCAGGCAAAACTGTTAGAGCTGCCTTAAAAAGGGCCCGAGTTATGGGTGGACTATGTTTCAGCACCATGGATAGAGACACAAAGGAACACTAGATTTGACTGTTTCACAAACATTGGAGGGACAGAGAAAGTGTTTTAAAAGGGCCCTATTATCTTTTGGGGGGGTTTCCCTTTCCTGTAGTGTTCTACAGGTTTAAGTGCATGTAAATGGTGTGCAAAGACTAAAATCCGTGTTCCCTCCAGAGGGAGTTTCTCTCCCACATCCCCAAATTGTGTAACATATGATCCCAAAAGTGCTTCATTCGTTATGGGGCAATTCCATAGGTTTGGTTATGGTCTGGAAATCGCCGTGGTTAGGGTTAAAACAAAACAATGCTGATAGAAACTGAACTGTGGTCACTCTTGTTAGTCTGACATGTTGTTGACCCATCCATCCATCACCTCCTCCTTCAGTAAGCACTGTGTAACATTACCTTACTCCCCCCTTTGCTCAAAATGGACAAGAGTCGTAATTCCTACCCACACTAAAAGGGCTTTGTCTCTTCAAAGTAAACATACTTTTTGAGGGGGGCATTTCCTGAAACTAGTTATATAATTGCTTTTATTTGGATAAGACTTTGTTATAACAGTAATGTCTGGTTATGAGAACAAAACTATATTATTAGATTGTGGCTGTATTTAAATGATTAATAATGATTGTGTAAACTGAAAACAAAGCTGATGCCCAAAAAGAACAAAATGCAAAGCAGGCCTGTTGATGCCTCAGGATAGGTCTGGCTCAATTCTGATTTCTGATTACACTGTTCATAACTCCTATATAATGTAAAGAGCATAGCAGATCTGATGGCTGGGCGTCAGGATTCATTTTTGCAAACAAGTAATTTGTTCTTGGCTCTATCGCAGAGGCTAGGCCGAGACCAGAGATAACCAGGCACTTCCTTTATTCCTCTCAACGTGTGAACGATGGACTGTTGACTCTGTGACTCACTTCGTTAGTGGGGGTGTTATCTGTAGCTGCAGGCTAACCTTTAGAACGCACTTAAACTCTGCTGTGATTTGTGGACATGTTTGGACATGTTTTCAAATAAGCAGGTTTGAGTAATGTTGCTCTAAAGCGGATAGATTCAACCTGTTCAGTAATCCACCTAAATACAATATTGTGCTTATGCCATAGACTTTGTTACATATAATAAATAGGGATCAAAATAAAAATGATGATAGCTTAGTGAATTTAACCTCACAATGGCTGTGTATTGACAACTATCTATTTACTATGTTTTATATCATGATGCCTTTCCCACTGTTTGTATACACAAGATATCTTAAATGATGAGAGTAAAGGAAAAGTAAATTATGCAAAAACATCCCATCTTATACTTTATATTTGATGGCATTGAGACAACAATGTTTAACATCAGCTCTTATGCAGATGACACCCATTTAGACTTTGTATTATATTCACCTTTTTACAAATGTGACTAGGGTGACACTTGTTTAAACTGCATCAGTGCCATTAACCAATGGGATGCGGAAATACATTTCCTTTAATTAAAGAAAAAACGAGGACACATTCAGCAAGACTTACTGTTATTTCATGGGTGACCGAAAAGCCCTTTTTTATTCTGAATGTAGAATTATGGCCTGATCAAGATAACTTCTCTTGAGAAAAAAAAAGGAATTGCACCTGTACTGAAAATATTTAAAGTAACATAATTGCCTTTTTGCATAATTCTTTTACTGTTCATTTGTTATCTTTGTCAGTTCTTGACTTTCTGAATCAATCATCAAGATGGGTGGATACATTCAAACACAGATTGGTTTGATTGTTTAGATGAAAGCAAGCAGATGGAGTGAGTCTACAATGATGTATGAATCACTATGTTTTAAAGGAGAATATATATATATATATATATATATATATATATAAAAGCCATTGGAAACAATTAAGGGTGAAATGAAAGTGTTGAAAATGCTCAAACTAAAGGTCATAATTAACAAATGAAACCAAATGCATCACATTGTCAATCGAACAGTTTTCTTTGAGTTGCTTTTATAATCCTTTTTCTGGCCACCTGTATTACACAAGAGCATACAAAGTTATTAAAGAGATATGAATTATCAAGCCGATTTATCAACCATTTGTGTGACTTGAACACATTTGCTTCATTTATCTCGTTATGAATGACATATTAAGCCTCTTTTCATTATCTTTTAATGTTGCTCCTTTCCAGAAATCAATAGTCCTTTAATGATTAATGTCTGGTCATATCAAAGAGCTGTACGGTCTGCACAGAAAGTCAATGTGTCTCGCATGGCTGGCTTTGTAGCAAGGCTCCTGAATGTGAATATGCTCAAATCAAAGGTTATAAACATGCATCACCACATGGCTCCTTATCTCTCAACAGGGAGCAGCTTAAGCCCCAGATGAAACAGAGCTCTTACGCGTTGGGATCTGGGAACAGCATGATGTAAGCTCAGAGTCACACTCCTCTCGGCCCGTGTGTCACTCATCTCGTTTTTAAGAGTTGAATTTGGTTGTTTAAAGAACTTGCTTTATTTCTCATTCTGTCCTCTTAGTAATTTGCCACTGGCAATGTTTTCAGAAAGTAATACACTCCCTTATCACACTCTCCTAGCAACCTGTACCACTAATATTAAGTTAGTACACACAGCCGTGTAACCTAAATTTTTTTACTTTTAGTTGAAACATGAAAGAACATTGAGTCAACCTTTTCAAATCTGAGTTGCACTGCAATTGCAAATAATGATCAAGAAATAGAAAACTCAATAGGTTAGAGAGAAAGTGTGAGAGCGCACATGTATTCCACTGCAAAGACTTTAACATACCGTATAACCTAATGCAGTATAATGATGACGTTGCGTAGTTGATTGGTGGATCTCATTAATCATTTACAATCAAATCAATGACTTTGATTCATAAGATGCATTCACATGCAATGTGCTCTTTGCTCACCGTCGGAGCAGAGCTTTGAAAACGTGAAAACAGCTGGTTGAGTTTTGTTTCTTTGTTTACCTCCACTGCTAGCCTGCATAAGCTGTCATCTGCGCATCCAGAGGTCAAAGAGGAAATCATTTGAACTTTGAGGGATCGCTGTCTCCATAGAAACACAATGCCAGCGTTGGCATCGATCATTAAATAAGCCTCAAGTCATCAGGGTTGTTGCAAACCTGCATTACAAACTGGAAGCAAAAGGTCTTAAAGACAGAAACATTTACCAAGGAGAGATGGCCCAGTCGTGTTGAGTTGCATTATGGGAACTGTAATATAAAAAAAAAAAGATTAAATAATACAAGTGACTTACACACAGAATATTTTCCTCTGATAATCTGTCTCTTACAAGTCATCCACCTTCCTGGTAGTGTACTACTAAATTGCTGGAGTGTCCCTTTAAATATTCCTCTTTCAAGTTAGGGTGCAAACATATTATATTTCTAATGGTTATCAAAAAATAACTTGGATATTCATTTAAAGTAATCAGTTACTATATACTGTCTTGAGTTGCTGTCAGCAGCAGTTTCTCTCATTTCCATCACAATTGTGAAACTTAATGTTGCAACAAATCAATCACAAGCTAACATAATTTTCCATCCTGCTGTTTTTATTTGTACTTATACAGCATTCATTGGAAAGTGAGTGCTCTTGACAATAACAGGTAAGGACACCAAGAAGCAAAAACAAAGGGGCAGTTGACTGCAGGTTTTTAATTAGATTCCATTTGCAGAATAATTGCATCAGGAATGCTCATAATGAATTCTAATTACTTGTGGAGGTCTAAATGAGCAAATCAGTGGCGAGCGGTGGTGGGTAAGGCCTGCTGCAGGTGACTCTCCTCAGGGACCTTTGCATGACAAATGACTTTATATATACAGTCTATGCAAATGACTCAATGTTCATGTTCACTTATCCATACTCTTAAGAGAAAGACTGCTGTCTGACGCCATGTAGCATTGTTCCGCTATCTTGCCTGTGGTTATTGCTAGTCTTTTCTGTCATTTGCCTATGACTCATTTGTTTTGACTGACAATTCACAGCATTATACTGTTTGCTCCCTATGTATTGTCAATCATTTTATTCCTTTACTTTTCTTCTATGTCTCTGGGCTTTCCTCAGGCGATTTACCCTGCAGTGTTCCCAGGTTGGCTGCTCCTTGCACCTCCTCCAGCTCTGTGTCAGCCTTGTTATGCTGTCAGAACTGCAGATTAGTCATTCAATCAGGCTGAAGAGAAGTCATTCGGCAGATAAGGTCTGTGCTGAAGGACCTCCTTCTCCACACTGCTCCATATGTCGCCTCAGATTGGCTCCCTGCTTATCCACGCAGGACCATTTGCATCTTCCCCACTATTGTTTCCCCCTTTTCTCCTTGCACCCTCCTCCAACCCGCCCTATCTCTTAGTTTCCTCTGTGAACTATCAGAATGACATACTTATTTTCTTCCGCTCTCCAGCTGCTTATAATTCTGCTCTCATCCGGCTATCTTCAACAAATGCTTTGTCAAATGCTGCTTTTATCAAGCATTCAGGGTTGAAGATATAAATGCATTTTCTTTTGTCTGTATTTGCTGCCATCAATTATATACCTTTTTATATTCAGACATTCAAAAGACATATGCGTGACATTGTTTGAGTTTTCAGCCTTGCCTGACCCCCCCCCCCCCCACACTGTGTATTATAAGCAGCTATGTTAGTGGCTTCACAGCGTGTGACAGAAAATACACGTGGATCTGGGAATATGTTTAGACAGCAGTAAATAAGAGGTCATTTTGAAGGGGCCTTTCTCCGCTCATGTTTTTCTAGGTCTTTGTGTGTGCCAGCATCTATTCCCGGCCAGTTCGATTGTGTCAGGATAAGCACATTCTGCATAAAATAACTGATGTTTAACCACACAGTAACATCTGCTGTGTTCCTCCACACCACCGTGATTGAGGCTTGAGCTTTCAAGTAATCACTGTTTTGCATCCACACACAGGGAGATCATTTACACCAACAGAAGGGAAAGAAACCAGCTCATTTTTTGGTTATGAAAATAAAAGTGGTGACTGCAGTCAGAGGCATATGAAAGAGATGGTTTTACTGGTCATCATGAAAGGAAGTTGATGGCAGACTGAATTCATCCTCCCACACCAACATAGAGACATCTTGCAAATAAAAAGGCAGAGGAAGCCTCAGCCAACATTTAGGTCTGTTCACATCTATTACTCACCCACTCAAGGATATTCATTAAGCCCACATGTTGGCATTACATCATTTTTAGGGATTATACTCTTCAAACCATCCACAGTTGACTATATAAATATCTGTATGTAAGAAAGATGTCACAGTTTGCAAATGCTTGTCTTTCGCCCTAAAATTCTAGCAACTCTAACCTCATTCCCTCTTCTTCCTCTTTTTCATAGTCCTCTTATACCTCCTCCTCTCCTTCTGACCCTCCCTCTCTCCCTCCTGTGCTGTGTGGCATGAAATATGATCTGGTGCGCAGAGAAAGGCCCCAAACAGTGCAATCTATCAGAGTTAGAGACATACAGGAGTAAGGCACAGAGAGTGCAGCCAAAACAGCCTCCTGAATGGACCCGTTTACTAAAGGTAATCAGTGGCAGCCGTATTTTTCTGTTGGCTGAAAATGACTCGTCCATTAGAGGAATGTGCAGAGGTGTACATGTACAATAAAGAACAACAGACACAGTCGTGCATAAATAAAAAAGCTCTGCCTATTCTCTCACCGCCCGTCTCTTCCTGTCTCACACTCACTTTGTCTTTATCTCTTCATCTCCCTGTTTCTCTGTTCACTTTTCCTAGGCTGCCCTGTATATCTTTAAAACCTTTTCAGCGTCCCCTTCTGAGTCTCTGTCCCCTCTGATCTTTATTTCCTGCCATCCGCCGCCTGCACTGCCAGTCCAAAGTACACTAATGCGACTAAACAAAACACAAGTCGCCTAAAGACCAAATGGTTTATTGTTGCTCCTGTGTGCTTTATTGCTCTCTTGTAAAATGTGTCCACAGCCTTCCCCCTCTCACCAAATAACCCCTGAGCTAATGTGAAACAGATAATTGGACTGGACTGTTTGTTTTGTTCCCGACCAGAGCATACCCTCTCTTTGTCTTGTACTACCCTATGGAGTTGTTGGTTGCTTTTGTCCATTCTGCACAAAACAGAGTGCATGAGAGGCAGAGAGTTACAGGGGTTAAGATTGGGAAACACAGTAAAATGCCAAGAGTCAACAGAACGTTTTTAATATCAGCATGCTCAGTGTTACAGTGATAATGAGAAAGATGCTGATATATGTGTTTACCAGTCTGTCCTCCTCCAAAAAACGACCAAATAGGTCGATTGTTCAGCAGCTTATTACGACATAAAGTCACGTTTTAAAGTTTAGCACCTCTAGTGGTCGTGTAAAAAACAACAATTTGCGGCATATATGCTCCCGTTGATTGCAAACGCTCCGGAGGGTATATTCACAAATAACCCTCTCTGGAAAATCCTAAATTGTAGAATAGTTTGGCCATTAAAATGCTTTTTGATTTGATTTGTGTATATTGTACTTTTAGAATCCACGTCCAGTGGATGTGTAGGATCTACAGTTTGAGATCTCACCAGGAGAACGTGAATATACTACGCCTTTCCCCACAGCGTCCCAGTTGGCGTCAACCCTCACGGGGTGACAACTGTTTTTCCAGTCTCGAAGTTTTCATAGTAAAACCGGAAGTATTCCCCTCACTGTCAAATGATTTTACAGTGATATATCTGCAGTACTCATCCACTAAAAACATCAGTTTATCCTTTGATTGGTTTAAATTGTGTACAATGCCTTTGTGTTTTTAACCTTTGACTCAGAGAAACAAATAGTTTTTTGGGAATTTAGGATGGCCGAAGACACGACACCACCCAAAATCCTCAGCTATCGTTTGGGACTACAACATCCGCTTTGCTTGACAAACCCTGTCATCAAGCTCTGTGATTGGATGTCGGAGTGGCAGTGCGCCTAGGTTACGCCGAGCGTCAAACAGCTCTATGAAATGGTCTATGGCACGTCTCTACTACGAATTGTATTTCCCATTATTAGAAGTTGGCAGTATTAAACTGTGTACACTGGTGTTACCAAATTT
The DNA here is from genome assembly GCA_943591055.1 of Gobionotothen gibberifrons. Taxonomy (NCBI): domain Eukaryota; kingdom Metazoa; phylum Chordata; class Actinopteri; order Perciformes; family Nototheniidae; genus Gobionotothen; species Gobionotothen gibberifrons. Next base: position 2,388,908 of record CALSBZ010046939.1, read on the forward strand.
AAAACATATAATTAATAAATGGGTGAAAATTGCTTGTGTCCATAATGGTCAGCATTAATATACCCGTATTACAGCTAAGGTCAGAAGAGCTTTATTTAACAGCTGGTCTTATGTCTGTGACCCATCCTGTTGTTAATTGATAAGCCTTGAAACATGCACTTGTTTATCACTTGAGGCAAATTTTGCAAATATGGCAGTAGCCATCGATCATCTTAAGATAAGATAAGATATACTTTATTGATCCCAAGTTGGGAAATGTTTTTGTTACAGCAGCATGTACAACATGCAATTTATTATACTTTGTTCTACTCCACTACAATTCAGAGGTTAACCTGGTATTTTTACTGCACTACATTTATTTGAGTTACTTTGCAGATTCTGATTAATGATGTGAAATATAAACAACCCTTAGACCCCAAGACTGTTTTTCAGGTCTCAGGCTCGAAAATGACATTTCCAGAACAAATGACCATATCTTCCCTTCTAAAATGGTTAAATGAATCGTCTTTTTTCTCAAAGTAATTATAAACCTGTGAGTTGGATGTAGAAAAGTCAGAATCAATATAGATGTTTTTTATTTAAAAAAAAATTCAGATTGAACATAGTAAAAAACTGTAAATTATAGTGTCCGTCCAAAAATTATTTTGTACTTATAGTGACAACTACCCTTGGATGATGGTAAGGTAGACTAAAAGCTTTAGGAATCCAAAGTACAACATATAATAAGTACCCTGTATCAAGATCGATGCAAAACAAGTGACATTTGACCTTTTTAGAGAGGTTTAGCAAACAAAACTCCACCTCTGAGGTGATTTGGGTGGAAATGGGGGTTTTACCGTTTCTCTGGAACCCATTGGTCGATTTTGGTGATTGACATCTCTTTCTGACCGTTAGAGCCAATAGAATCGAAGGGGAGTTTTCACATAGACACCAACGTTAACACCAAAAGGTGGGGACTTTGCGCATGTAGTTTTGCATGAGAGTGAAGCTATCTCTCGCTCTGACATCTGGAAACAGAAAAGCAGGTTTATTGCTTATGGATTATCAGAAATCATTTCAAAGGGACACAGACACATTGGATTAACCTATGGATTAACTTCAGCAACGTCTAAAATACAATGTACACTTCTCGCTAGAAATCTAATCAAAAAGCATTTTAATGGCCAAACTATTCTACAATTTAGGATTTTCCTAAATTGGCCTACAATATAGGTCGTAATAAGCTGCTGAACAATCGACCTATTTGGTCGTATGAGTTGGAGGACTTGTTGATGTTTGCATGTTCACCATCTAACTAGAGTGGTTCAGAAATGTTACTTGGACAGCTCTCTCTGCTCACCAGAGATGTTTCTGCTAACCAGCTAGCTTCTTGCTATCACTGCCTGCCTGTTTTGCATTATTTATTAGACACCTTGAAAATCTTTCCGGAGTCAGTCTCTGCTTTGGGGTCCTTTAAATAGCAAAGCGTCACAGAGATTTCATATTAGGTTGTTTTTTGGCGACACATGTACATCGTATTTATTTTTGAAAAAGTATTATGTAATGAATGGATGGCCTTGAATATAAAATAAAACTCATTTCAGCATGTCTTAGTCAAAAAAGCAACCAACCAAATGTGATTATTTTCTCATTTCCAGACTGAAGTCAAAGTGTCATTATCAAATCTGGATAGAAACACAAATCTAATTCACTTTGAGTTTATCCAACTGTGTCTCAAATTAGATGCAATGATGACACAGATGTAACATGCAGAGTTAAGTTGGTCGTGACGATAGAATGAATATTTCTACATATTATTTATATTTATAGTAGCAACCGGACACAAATCCTGCAGCTTTATTTTCGTCATACATTTGTCACACCATGCTACATGCCGACAGCTACACATGCAGATGGTGCTTTGATGCCCAACTCAACATGATTGCTTGCAAATTACAATGCAGGCAGTCTGTGCTAAAGGTCACATTTGAGAAACAAATTGGATTTGCAAGGAGCAAATGGACATACTAATTTGTCTAATTTTCACCAATGCGTAAAGAAATAGGGTGAAAAGTCAGGTGCTTTTAACCGTTAATGTCAAGTAGAGCAATTACATCTCTCAGAAGTTAAACTTGCTCTTGAGATGTAATTGTTCTGTGTCTTTTGTGTGCAAGATCTCATTAACTTGACTCTAATACATCAACTTCAAAAAGCCATGAGCATTTACACCTACAGAGCCCAGTGATCACATCTTTAACGTGTAGTTGGAGCGTTTTATCTGCAAGTGCTTATCAACATTGATTACAATTTATATTAAGCCTGGTTTCAATCGAGAAAAAAAGGACAGGTAATCCAAAGTATTATTATAACCCATTTAACTTAATGGTGCCTCTGTTAATTGTGTTGTGTTTACCACAATGTCTCACTTGGTCTGACTGATCCTATGGGCGATCAACTTGCAATCAATGCTGACAATACTTTGTTCAAAAAAGTGTCAATTGGCCGTGCATTCTACGCTACAGGACAGTGGGAAGCATTTCATGTGTGAACTCTATCTGAACATATTCATCCATCAAAGTCCTATGTGGGGGGGCACAATCACCGAAAAGGCGCTTCTGTATGGATTTTGTGCTGCTGTGAAAGGAAACTGGCTAATGAATCTCAATGACTTGCAATTACAGCTGCTGTACTTACATGCCAGGATCTGCCGAGCGTGTCCAGGAGAGAGCTGCTGGTACTGCGGAGGGACTCCTTCCCCAGGTGCGCTGTGTGGAGAGGCTGTTATTGATTTCAAAGGAAACAGCTTCTTTATTAAAACCCGCATCTGGACCATCTGCTATGAGGATCCTAGAAGTGTCTGTATAAGCTACTGTACAGGAAAATGTAACAGGAGTGTCTGCACTTACCCTCTGAATACAACACACATTATGTATTCATGCATGGTCCCCCACATCCGTCATGTTGACTTCATCACTAGCCCCTGATCATTTTATAGAATAGACAAAGCTGACATTGGATATATGATTCCACAATGACGCACAATGCTGTTGACCTTATATATATCTGAATATAAAGAGGATATTTACCAAGGTCATTAACTGCCAACAGAAACACATTTGCCACATTGGATGCGTTAATTCCCCCAATTCCTTATGTTTACAGACATGCACATATTGAATGTGTCATGGTCCAACTACATTATGATTGAAAACATCCTTAGGCAGGAATATATTTGCATGTGTGCCAAATGCACATGCAGAGCAATCAAATGAATTATGTGAATTGTATAGAGTTTAAAGAGGCCCTATTATGCTTTTTAGATTTCCCCTTTCCTGTTGTGTGTTCTATAGAATTATGTGCATGTAAATGGTCTGCAAAGGCTAACATCCCTGTGTTCCCTCCAGAGGGAGTTTCTCTCCCACATACACCCCACTACCGGAATCGCCTCAATTGGACTCCTTTGTTTACTTCAGGAAGATAGTGACATCATTATGTAACACTCAGGCTTCTATTGGCTAGCGCTCAAACACATTGTACGTGATAGGCCAAGGGGCGTGTTATCTCCAAAGCAGTTGACCAATCAAGACAGAACCAGCCAGCTAACCAATCAGAGCAGACTGGGCTCTGGTTTCAGACATAGGGGGAAAAGAGGTGCTGCAGCACAGGCAGTATGAGAAAAGTAAGGAGCTTTTTCAACATTAAAGCATGAAAGATGTCTCAGTAGAGACACAAAATACAAATATGATCCAGAAAAAATAGCATTATAGGGCCCCTTTAAATAATTGTTGGCATTTGTGTAACTTGTTAATAGCCTGCATTTGTATTGCCCTTTTCTACTCTGCATTAAGCTTTATAACCATATCCAACATTCAAAAACATGTTAAACGAACACCGATGTGTAAAGCTCTCATGCAAAGTGCCAACCTGCTCATCAGGAGTGGTTTGGGGCTTTACAAACAGTTTTTTTGCAACTTTATATCCATTATTACATATGTAGGTGCGTGGTTTGCTCGAACGCTAGATAGATGAAGTTAAGCCCTCTTTTTTATAGCATAGACAGAAAACTGCTGATCCACGGACAATATTTGAATGTACACTTACGATACAATGTCTAGGATAAGATCAGATCATATGGTTAGCTGGTAAGCTAGAACATAACAGTAAAGCACCAATTGTTCTAAAAAACCCAAGGACACAAGCCAAAGATCAAACCAGGTAATTCAGATGAATAGACGGCTGTCTGCCTCCTGAGCCATGTCATCATACCTCCAGTGAGCAGCACCTGGACTAACTAATTGGTGCGTCATTGCTACATGAACACATGCTCATACATCAAAAGAATGTCATCCCCCTGATAGTTTTCCTGCTCATTAATGTCCACGCTGTGTAAAACAGCCAAACCCCTGCTTCATCAGTAATGAGGCCGAGACTCTAAGTGAGTTTAACGCTCTCCTGAAAATCACAATAATTATATTTCATCTTTAAGATACATGTAGCCATGATAAAGTAGATTAATTAAAACACGGTTGCCATGGATGCGAGTGAAACCATATTGTCTTTGCTCATAACAGTTCTGCAAGCGATGCCGGGGGCTATGCAATATCACAGAACGGCATGTGAGGCTTTTGCATGTTTCTAATGCTTTTAATCATTAACTGCACAATGAGCGCAATTGATGTCATTACATTTCAGTTTCCATTATTCAAATGCTCTACTTTCTCTTTTTTCACTCTCAGTGCATACACATCACTTCAATCAGCATTATGAATAATTTAGATATTTAATCAATGTTTCCTCAGAATAAATAATATGATGAAACAAAAGCTACTGACAGTAAACTGATTATTTTATAATTTATCTGGGTAAACGGCCTAAAAACTAATTTAAAGTTTAAAATAATGAAGGTGTATTTTTGATATATTGGGTGATCAAAAGTATCCAACCTAGTTTAGTTACTTAAGATCAAATATGATGTACATCAAGTGACAGTAATGGCATATATCTATTTTTCAAAGAAAACACACCTCCCATCAAGATATCAGTGAGTCAATACAGACTAGAAGGGCAGCCAAGGTTGTGCTCACTCAGTATGCATATCTTCATGGTTAATCATGATTCAAAACACACACTTAGCAACTTGACAAATTGACCTGTATTGGAGGTTTGGGATGTATTTTCCATGCACACGACATGTTATTTATCATATCCTTATTGATATGCTCTATGCCCGTTAAGAAACATACACAAGACCACACTGCCAAATCAAATGTTTCCGAGACAGACATGAATAAGCTCTGACAGGATATTGTAGACCCAGTATAAGCTATTATCTTGTTAACTGCTTCCTTTTTCCCTGCACTACATCTTCCTCCCTTTGTACCATGGAAAAAGATTTAATGCCTGCATTTCGCCAGCTATTTCACAGCCCTAACTTTGACATATCCTTCTGGAAAGGCATGAATCAATGCTCCCCTCCTGCTCATATGTATGCACTTCAACACAGACACAGTGCATGTAAACTATGCATTAGTTGAAGTTGCTTGTGTTATTGAAAGTGGACTAAATCATAACAGCCGTGTTTGAAATATGTCTTCCTCCTCTACTGTGTAAACTCTAACCAGCCCACATTCACACATGGAAGGTAGTTTGTAAATTATAAAACATGTATTTCAAAATACCCTTTTCAGGCAAGTTTGGTCTTCTAAAAGTTAAAGAGGCCATATTTTGCTCATTTTCGGGTTCATGTTTGTATTTTGTGTCTCTACTGTGACATGTCTCCATGCTTTAATGTTCAAAAAGCTCTTTATTTATCTCACACTGCCTGTGCTGCAGCACCTCTTTTCACCCTCTGTCTGAAACCAGAGCCCAATCTGCTCTGGCTGGCTGGCTAACGAGAGAAAAGAGATTTCCTGCCCCTTAGCCAATCACGTACAATGTGTTGGAGCGCTGGCCATTAGAGGCGCGTGTGTAACATAGTGATCAGTTGCGGCTGGCCAATAGGGGGCGATAGGCCGCTGATTTAAAAATAATTTGATTCAAGATATGAACATGTGTCATAAAATGTAGCCAATCAGCGTCCTCAAAACTACTACCAGAGGGGCGATTATTGTATCGCCCCAAGTAAGCAACTGCTACGCAGCTGGATGACGGCCACAGGATTGCGGTGAGGAAACACAACGAGGAGGTGGATAAAAACAGGCATATTTTATCCAAAATAATGAAGTTTTGTGGGGCTTTTGAGTTGGCTTTGCGTGGGCATGACGAGACTGACTCTTCAGTCAACCCTGGCATTTTCAGCGGATTGGTGGATTTATCATATTAATATTTCCATACATATATATATATATTATATACATCATATATATACATATATGTATGCAAGTATTGCTAATACCATTGTTTTTAAGTTGTTGTACATAGTCCTCAATCTTAAATGCTTAAATTGTTTATGGAGACATTATAATTTAAGACTGGTAAAGGGTTAGTGAGTGTGTGGGAGAGAAGCTCCCTTTTGGAGGGAACTTTGGGATTCAAGCATTTGCAGACAATTTACTGTAACACACTACAGGAAAGGGAAAACCCTTAACCTTCAAATTGTGGCCTTTTCTCGAAGCAATTAAGGTGCCCACTAGAACAATTGTAATAGAAAATGTGAATGTGTACATTGGAATAAGTGACTAGGATATTTCTGCCATCTTGAGTTAGCCAAGCTTATAGGCAGGGAATATCAGAACAAAGGGTTCAGTGGGATGGAAATACAGAGAAAGTTGATGAAATGACTGAAAAAGGTCAGAAGGAGAAGTAGAGAAGAGAAGGAGAATAAGAAAAGGGATGAATAAGAGAAAAACACAAGAAAGAAAAAATATACACCAGGATGTGCTCTGGCCCAGCAGCAGCTGTCACTACACTGGGGCTACTCCCCGCGGTGCCACCACTGAGTCCAATGAGGAATAATGAGCTTTAGAAATCCACAAAGGTCACTCACTGCAAAGATCTCTCTCCTCGCTGCAGCCCAATCAGAAATGCCACCACCAGAGCTCAAAAAGAAAATTCTATAGTTAGGAGATAAGGGTGGGAGGGGCCAAGAAGATAAAAAAAGAAAGAAGGAGAAACGCAGAGCCAAGCACTCTTAAGAAGATCTTCACCTTTATCTGACAACCAGAGAGCAGGAGAACAAGGAGGGGGGGCTGGAGCAGGAGATGAGAGGAGAGCATTTAGGAGGGAAGGGAGGACATAGAAAGGACAGGAGGAAAGGAAAACATTAAGGATGACACCGGGAGATTTTGTACTAAAAGGAAGGCAGAGAGCGTTGAACTGAGACAGTAAAGCCTTGGTGATGGTGCGGAGAGAAAGGGAGATGATAGGATTGGAATCATTAGAGGGCGAGAGCATGGGCAAGAGTGAACATATGCTATAAAGCCTTAGTGTGCATGTGAAAAGAGAGCAGAATCAGTGAGGACACACAGAGCTTCTTTAATCCTGTGTCAGTGTACGGCTGGCCTTCCACTACCAGCTCATACTCAGTGGGGATAAAAAGAGAGGGAGGCATGAATATATTATCCTTAACCAGCAATATATCATCCGAGAACATATGGCACCTAATTGTCTCACTTGAACTTTACAACAGTGAACTATTCAATAACATCATATTGCACTTAATTTTAAAGCCCCAACACGCAATTAAAATGCAGAACGTGGAAGATATTTCAAGGCAAATTTAAAGTTTTGTGGTAACAGATATACATTTGGGAAAGGACGGATTAGCTTATAACATAAAGACTGAAAGCAAGGTAGGATACTGACCTGTTGTCTCCGATGCTTTAGAAATCTGCATAACAGCACGTTTCTCTGTTTTGAGTCATATTAAGTGAATATATGTGGTTTGAATGAGACAAAGAAAGACAATTAAAGACATGTCCTTGGATGTGGGGTACTGTGACAGACTTTTTAGTCGATATAAAGCTTAGTAATACTAGTGTCCAAATCTGGTCAGAACCCTCTTTCCTTTTCCTCCTTGTTTCCATATTTCTGCTGGTTTTAGCCTCATATTTACCAAACAGACCCAACGTAAAACTTGAGGTATCTACGTTCTCCGTTTACCTCTTCTTGTCCTGTTTGTTGGCCCCGATAGAACCACGATTTTGTCGGGCCAGAAAAAAGGTGAAAAGGTAGCCCCGGGCCGGAACTAGGCATAGTGGAAACGCAACCAAAAACGGGCCCGGCACGACACGGCACGCTTAAACCGCGCTCCGCGCCATGGTGGAAATGCGCCATAAGAGCAAACTTAGTGAGCTATGTTTGCTCTTAGCTTGTTCAACGGCAAGACATATATCTCACCTAAAAAGCATTCAAAAAAAGATGTAGGTAGAATTCTAATGTCTCCCAAACAGCTGCCATGTTTATGAAGTCTGGAAACTGGAGGCAAAGATCCATAAGAGCCCAGTGAGTGGTGCATTTGTCTGGAAGGGCTCGTTGTTGTTGTTGACTGGGTGAAGGAGAGAAATGTCAATTATCTTTTTGCATTGCCTACGTTTGTCTCAAGCTAAGTCACCCATGGAGCTGCCAAACTGAAGTGAGGGAAACAAAATATGTGGATGGCTCCCCCTGAACACCTCTATAAACTCAACAGACCTCCATACTTACACTTCTTAATACTTCTGATACACTTATATAGTTAGGAAGAGGCACATATTATAAACTTTGGAAATATTTGTAAAAGGATACACATGTTGCAGCCATGAATCTTATCTGCCTCACATCCTCACACATATATAATGTACGCATATGGTTCTATTCTTATAAAGAATGTCTTCAAAGCATATATTGCTCGCATTGCTGGGTGTGAGCTCGTGCAGGAACAATAGTAAAATCTTGGAAAGAAGGATGAAGAAGAGAGTGCTCAGCCTTCATTGTGATTTAAAGTATGACATCAATAATAGATACATGTACATTTCTCATTCTGTTTGCTGAGGCCATTCAACCAGCTGTGCTCTTTCAATCTGCTTTACTCTTGAACTCTGATTCAACTCGTTGTGTGTCCTTTGTTCCTCCGCCTCCTCCGGAGATTGATGTACCTGGTTATGCGCTGACTCATCGTGTACGTAGTTAGAGTGAGAAGTAGTTTATATGACTACTTCATACTGTTTAAGATCTTTATCGTTTAATGCTTTCCTTTCACTCCCACTATTGTAATGCAAAGAAATCCATTTCTAAGCATCATACTTGGCTTTAAAGGATTCCTATTACAACTTTTGAAGCAACTTTAGTATGGACGCAAAGCTGTAGGCTGTCTACTATCTTGGCAAAGTCTTGCTGGACCGCAGCCACCAAAGAATATCAAAGCTTTCAAATGTTTTTCTAAAGAAATGGTGTCAGTGAAATAACAACACCTTCTCCAAGGTGAAAAATACTTCTTTCGAGAGCTTTTTCTGTAAACTCTGAACATTTGTGAATTGGAATAAATAAATAAGTTTGACTTGATGTGACATAAGCTCAGTGGAGAAATGACTGTCCAGAGGATACATTAGTCATTGATTAGGTTTGATCTGTGTGAAGTTAGTAGTGCTGGGTTAACTTGTAGAGGGAATATTTGCCTCAACTGTCTTAATGTTAGCGTATTCATTCACAGAGGATTCGTTCTGTACCATGACTGTCTGTCTTTCTGCCAGCAGTGCATTTCCTGCAGAAGAAGGTCAATCCTACAGGACTATCTTAAAGGGCCCATGTCATGCTTTTCCGGTTATTACCCGTCCCCTTGTGTGTTATAAAGATTTTTCTGCATGTAAACGGTCTGCAGAGTCACAAACCCTCAAAGTACACCCTGTAGCGAGTAAAACTCTAACACAGAAAAGACCAGTCTATGCTGCCCCAGAACGCCTCGTTGGACATTTCTCTTCTTCCATAGTTTGCTTCCTGGGTTCTGTGACGTGTGAACACCCAAATCAACAACAAATTACCGGATTGGCCCAAATGGACCAATCCTCACACACCAGGACCCCTTGGCTAACTAACAGGGAGTCCCATTGACTTGCATAGAGCTCCCCGAACGCTGGTAATAGACGAGTTGGGATGGCGGAGAAATGCTCTCCGCAGACCCATTCTCACAACGTTATAAACCTTTTTCTTACTCAATATCAAGCCAGACTTATTGTTTTACTTCGGCTGTGAGTGCTTGTGTGTGCTCAGGATGAGTTTAGCTTGGTCTCGCTGTATCGCCGAAACCTGTCCGCTCCTTGCAGCAGCGAGCCTCGCAACGTCCCGACCAATCAGAGCACACTGGGCTCATAGGGAAGGGGGGGCAGGAGCTCCATCAAGCCGTTTAGGACAGAGATACCTCATTCACACCAACGCAACTCCGGTTCAAGCTCTGTGTTAGAGCTTTTCAGGTTCAGAACCGGTTCTTCGGTTTAGCTCTGGCTCTTTTCACACAGCCCAGAGTCCACTGGTAATGCGTCATTGCGTCATCGTTTGCGTCATGACGTTACCATTTGCGTGCCTGCTTCATAAAGCCAAACCGCGCGGATGAAATCAGTTGCATTCATTTCTTATGGCTCTATCTGCAGCTTTTGCGGAGTCATTTCTGTGGTTTAGACTATATTCTTATAAAAAAGTGTACTCGTGTCAATAAAGTTTTTTTTAAAACACAACTGCTTCCGAGGTCGGTCTTATTTCTTAAGGTGGACTAAACCATGAGTGTGGAGTAACGTTGTATCTTTCATTTAAATGAACTGTAACCTTCACCCAAGTATGTAACAGCTGTTCTCAAATGAACACGTGAATTAAAGTTGAATATTTATAGTTTTATATATTTACAATTAGTTATAATGAGAGGTGATCAACGTGAATGCTCAGGTTCCACCTTAACACGCAGACCCGTTGCTTCACCATGAGCAGAAACCTTTATATATACTGTACAGTCTATGGCAGAAACACTGAAACTCTGAAACTCTTGCTAAGTTTCTCCATCGTACAAACTGGATAAAACGCAGACTTTCTGTTGTTGTTCAGGAGTTGATCCTGTCTCTGCCCCCGCCTCGACGTAAGCGTGACGTATGTGGTGCTTTTGCTCTGGCCGGACAATTTTTTGGTGATCGAAATGAACCGGATTCCGGAGCTAAGAGGCTGCTCAGCTGCGGTGTGAAGAGGAAAAGAGTGAATACACATACTATACAGAGATGCTGTATGAGAAACCAATGTGATTTTGGAAAATTGCACAATATAAATCTATTCTAGTAGACCTCAACAATGGAAATATGATCCGTAGAAATGGCCATGACATGGGACCTTTCAGGAATACTTGCAGAAGTCCAAATGTCCACATAAAAGCTTTACAATTCTCTCATTCTTTAGACACAATCTATTTGCTGACTTTGCAAGTATTGAGTCTCTCATAGTGTTGCACAACGATTACATCTTTAACTTGTTACATGTATATTGTCCCGAGTGTTAATGTATCGGATCCACAACAAAGTCCTTGTTGCTAAAGATGGCAGGATTGTCTGGATAATATGAGGACCAACGTTCAAGAATATGGAGCAATACCATCTCACTTTACCTTCATTCCCTCTTATCTTACAATTAGAACATAACATACAAATGAACCTATCAAAAAATGTAAAAGCATGGTTACAATGATAACAACAAAAGAAAAGCACATATAGAACATAATGCAACAGAAAAATGGTGTGCAAAGAAAGAGAAAGCCAACAAAATAATATTAAAGCAGCACAAAAGATATAGATCAGGCATCGAATAGGGCTTTATATAGAAATATGTTTCAAAGGTAAAGTGCCCTCTGCAGTACAGTACAATACCACCTGATTGGGCCTTTAGTGCATGGTCCCAGCATAACAAATCGGAAATGAAACACTGTTAATGGCATATATTAAATTACTTGAGTATGCTATCACACATATGTGTGGCTATAAATGTACATTGATCGACACTTGAATCAGTCTATCGATTATAGTTTCGCCACATTAGGGGGTGGTTTAAAAGGGTCCGATTCTTAGCATGCAATATTCTGGAGGCTATAATAAACACACAAAGTACTTCATTTACATAAGACGTGCGTGTTCTAAATAAAAAAAATGTGTGGGGGTACAACCTGATTAGTCAGTAAGAGGCTGATGAAGGTGAGGAAATGCAGCCTGCAGGGGGGGGGGGGAGACTGCACGCTGATATATGCTGAGGCATGTACTGTCCTCCGGTTGAGTTCAGGATGACTTTTTCCTGTGGAACACCGCAGCATTCAAACCACAGAAGTGCTTAGATCATCACAAGTGTGCTTTTACACAACACACTCATCCAAAGTTTGCACCAGCCAATAAAAACACCCACTATGCCCACAGACGCCATGAGTCGACCCAGTACCGACACACAGGTGTGAAAATGATCCTTTTTTTAGCTGTGCTGGATTAGAATCTGAAGTTAAAGAGGGCATATTAGGCTTTTTTTGAGTTTTCTGTTCCATGTAGTTTGTTATATAGGCTAAACCAATCAGACAAAGGGCGAAAAGAGGTGCTGCAGAGAAAAATAAAGACCTTTTTGAACATTGAACACAAGCATGGAAACATGTCACAGTAGAGGCAATAAATACAAATATGGATCTAAAAATGGGTCCTCTTCACACTGAATGATCTCACAGCAGAAATCTAAATAACTTCTACTGCTTAAATATGCTAATTCAGTTTACCGTAAATCTCTCTTATGGCAGACAGAGGACATTGAATCTAGCCTGTGTAGTTGCATCTGTCATTATTTTCTCACAACTGATAAAGAAAGATTTTTGGGATGAAGATAACTTCTTAACTTTTCCAATAAATTAGGGAATTCACGAGGGTTATTAAGGCTGAGATACAGAAGGAGATGCACTGACTGTCGATTCAGCTAATTTCAGGTGGAGCAAGTCCAGAGAGTCTTCTCTTAATCAATACAGTTTCTTTTAATTCTGGGAAACAGCTTTGCTTGCTTATAGATCCCAGAGGTCGGAGCCTATGTAAATTCTGTTTCAGTGTGGACTCTCAGGTTAAAGGTTCCTCCTTGTAGACTTTGAGTTTAAGCCTTATTTATTCTGGAAAACTCCCTGAGATCAACATAAGAGACCTCAGAACAAATGACACACACAATCAAAATCAGTTTATTACAGGTACAATTTTTATTTAGAACAATTAATAGTATAAAAATAACAGCAGGTATAATTAAATAAGCATTAGGAGCAATTAGCATCTAATTTCAAGACAGTTTTCCCTTTAGCTGTGCAATTTGATTTGTTCTGTATGAAAAGAAGAGCAACCTTCGCTCTGTTCCAATAATGTTACTTTATGAACAAGATGTGATACATAATTGCTACTATATTTTTTATATGGCTGTATTAAGTCAATTAAAACATCAATGATAGCATAGAAAGGAGTCAAATTGTGTATTTTGGTACTTTGAAAACTGTTTTTAAATACTGTACTTAGGAGAGCAAAGGCAGACATGGGAAAGGCCAGATTTGATGTTACGTCAAATCCATAGAAGAAGAAATCATTAGCATGGTGCAGTATGTTACATTTGATTTAAATTAAATGGCAAAGTACTGAAGTTTGATCCTTGAGGGACACCTTTATCAACACATATGCTTTGATTTTAACTTCAAGTATTGTAGATATGTGTTCTGAGTTTCTCTCAGAGTGAAATTATAGAAAAATGTCACCGTTATTGTTTGATTACTGATGCACAGATTAGAAGGACATCTGCTGTTTTATTTTAAGCAACATGTCTCATATTTGGTCCTGTTTGTTAGGATATCCAACATTTATTTATTTCAAACTGAGCTCTGTAAGCTTCTCAGAGATGGTGGAGAACCAGTCAAGTAAAGTTCAGCCACGATAAGCAGCTCGGAGAGGAACACGTCCACCATAAAGTCCTAATCGCCTCCAGAGATTCATTAATTGCAGAGATAGGAAGGGGTTAATAGCGTGAGCATTCCCAGTAGAGAATTCATCCAGACCATCTATCATTAAGCTCTAAAGAAGAGTTAAGGAGACATGTAAAGCAGTTTTTTTACATAAATCAATACACCTCCACATTTCCAGTTACACATAAACAGGCTTTTATCTTCGTCTGGAGCAGTAAGCAGGCTGTTTCACTTCAATACGTGTAAATACATCATATAAATACATTGTATATGTGTTTAAATATATATACAACTGCCTGGAGTCTCTTAGTAGCAGTATTTATTTATCTTTCAGCATCATCAACATCCCGACCAGTGAGTACAGGGTGAAGTCGTGTGAAGTTTACAGAAGAGGTGACAAGTAACTGCCTACAGTGTGAAGTGAAATAACATTTCTGCCAAGGTTTTCTCGGGGCAAACTAAAACACATAGCAAGCAACTCACAGTAAATACATTTTCACTGTGATTGTGTCATGTTTTCCACTATGCAATAAAAAAACACTTATGTAGAGGCTGGGCTGTTACACTGCTGTCAGTTTGTTGGGAAAAAGGGATATTTGTACACAGCATTAAAACATGGAAAGGTGGAATTATATTCATGTTGTTGTGGTGCAGGGAGTAAATATGGATGGAAAGTAATATGGGTTCATTTCAGTTGAATAAAGAGTCAGTTCTTCACAAACATGCGTACATTTGCACCTGAATGTTCCAATAAACACACACATTAGTTAAACCACAAAAGGGGAGACGTGTAGTTTGATTAAACCCGCATTGAGGAGCATGTATTATCACCTCAGAGCTATTCATCACACTCAGGGCCTTTCAACAATACACTCAACGTATAACTGTGAACAAACCGTTTCAGGTCAAGCATATATAGTGGGGCTCTTGAATGCAGCTCAAAGCCTGACTCCCCCCCCAGCCACTCCCCTCATTAGGGCTGTGTATGAAAGGAACCTGTTGGCCCTTTGTTCTTTGTTGGCTCTGTCTGTCCTGGTCCTGGTAGGCTGTCTATTTGAATAATTGTGTAAATTGGTCTCAGTTTCTGCTTCCTTACAGATTGTCCTGCACATCAGTAGTTTGCCAAAACCTCCTTCCTGTGGTGAGTAGGGCCAGAACACATGAATTGTTTGTATGCCGTTTTTACCATTGTTCTTAGGTTTACCTGCTGCTGTTTTTGCCTTTTGATATTTTGTCTTTGCCAGTTTGCTTGTTTGGCATGTCTTATAATATAGTTTTACATTTTTGCTTAATTTGGTTTTGTGTATACTAGTTCTTTGCCTTTAGCCTTTAGCTTTAGTTGTTAGTAGTTTAGCTGGTGTCTTTCTTTGTATTTTGCCCGATTTGATATCATGTTTAAACCAACTGGGATCTTTTTGTTTAACCTTGTTTCAGTTGAGTGCCGATCATTGGGGGGGTCAGTCACCCTCACTGTTTGCTGTGGTGAAGAGCAATGGGGAGCACGAGTGAGTTACCTGTTATTTTGGAACGTGTCTCCCACGTGACCCACAGTTAATTAACCTGTGTCCTGATTACTTGTGTTTTGGTAAAAGGTAAAGCATTGCCTTTTGTGTGTATTTCCTGGGGTGCAAGCCCCCAGGGGGCGTTGTCGGTCCTTTAAGATTAATATTCAAATGTATTGTCTGCACAGAGTACTAAGACAATGAAATGTAGTTTACATCAAACCAGAAGTGCAAAACAATAGTGATCTTAAGTATAGTATAAATATATACATCTGACAGTATTTACATTATGTACAGTATAAGGCAGTATAAACATTACAACAGCAGTTTAGAAAAGTAATGCCCTTTTAACTATGGTATAAATAAGACACAATACAGAATAGATACACAAATATTATGGACCGTTTTTGTCAGGTTTAAATACCAAGAATACATCTGAGTGTGCCATAGATGATATAGATGTTCGGACATTTTATAAATACAGATATGTTGGTTGACATAAGTGAAATGTGTGTGTGTGTGTGGGGGGGGGTCATTGTTCTGAGTTCAGCCAGGTGATGGCTTATATCTAATTGTATATAAATATTATTTAACAAGCCACCCATCAAGTGCACATTTCCTGGTAAAAGGAGTGTAGGGGGGGGGGGGGGACATTAATGTGAGGAAAAGAGGGAATTTGCACTTTCCTTGGGGAGTGATCACAGCCACCACACTGAGATAAGCCTCGGAGAGGTCAATAAGGAAAACCATTCGCTGACAAATGGCCTCCTCTGTAATGTCATTATAGTCCAGGCCTATAGGAATCTGAGGGTGCAAATCAACACATGAGAAGGAACAACAAGAGCCTGGACATTAAGACTAACGCATCCCAGAGATAATCCCTAACTACTTTTGAATAACCTTTAAATTGACACACTCAGATGTAAGTGGGACATTTCTGCGATTATTAGTGCTTTAATTTATGCTTCTAATCTTTAATCCTCCATACTGTTAGGGTTCAGAGCTCAGGCACTTCACTTATATCTCACACTGGTTTCACTTCATATAAATGTGCATATTTTTTCTTAAACTGCAAATATGCTTAAAAAATAGACGAAAGACTAATTTTCGTTAGATGTATAGTATGCCTTTTTTTCTAGTGTTTGGCATCACAGACATGCTGGTTATTTAATAGTTACATTTAGTTTTTTATATCTGTTACTTATTCAGCTTCTCTTTCAAAGTCAGCACCCAGAGTTGGTGAATGTTGGCATATTGGATTCGGTTATATTTTGTTTCTGTTGGGTTAAAACAAATGTCTTCAGGTTTAAAATATTGTTTCTGTAACTGTAATCTGTTAGCCTTGAGGAGAGCACATTAGTGTATGTTATTGCATTACAACTTTCAAAATATCAGATTTGATATATTGTATATTAAATAAATCAAATATTCAACAGGCATACGGTGCATGTCAGGGTGTTATTTCATAGCAGCTGATAGAAAACCTTGAAGACTGCAGAGTTATTTTTCCTGTGATAAATGATGATTGTAACAAATTACCCCAAGAAAAAGCAGTATGTTAGTGGGTGTATGTTTTTTTTTGTCCAGTAAAAAGGGCGCTGGACAGGAAGAGGGCTATTTGGATAAGAAAAGTACAACGCATAATTATTTTCTCCTAAAACGCTGTGTCTTTTGATCTCTGGCTGGGACGCATAGAATACTAAAAACTAACATTTGGCAGGACTTGGCCCGGTGAGATCTTCACATTATTCAGGGCAGCTCTGTGGCCTTGTTTACACGTACACATTCTTGCCCTTCAGTGATAGCCCTGATGTGGGATTAATGTTGTCATTTGCGCCCATTGTTCACACTCCCCCGCCTCTCCTTCTCCATCCATATGTCCCGTCCTCCTTGTGTTGCTGTTTCCTCTGTAGCCTCTAGCCTCTCACCATCCTCACATCCTCCCAGCCTGCTTCCTCTCCTCCCTCCACTGACTTTTAAATGAGCAGAGCACCCAATGGATATATCACTAACTCCATTAGACACTGTTAGCCTTAAGGTGCAGCCTTGTGTGTGACTATTTGTGAATATGGGTGTACTATGTGCATATAGTGAGAAAAGGAGGAGAAAGGGCAAAGCATGGAGGTAAGGAGTGTGCAATGGTGTGTGTGGATTAACTGCATGTGTGGGTGGGCAGCAGTCACATATAGCACTGAGGTCAAATCTGCAAAGATTGAACATAAGCACCCACAGTCCCCCTTTCTATTGGCCTAAGGTGGGAGAGCCATTCAATTAATGACCTGGTCTCCCCGCCTGCATGTGTGTGTGTGAGCCTGTGTGTGTGTAGATAATGCATCTGGGTGGAGCACAAACAAGAACCTCAAATAATGCAAATGATTGCATTACAGATGACCAGGGGATAAAAGCAGAGCAGACAAAGGTAAACCCATTTGAAAGTATCTGCAATGTTTGATGTATAGAACAACTTAACAAAGGCCTGGGTCTGGCTTTTAAGCGGATGAATCATACAGTATTTATCAGTCACAATAGACACAGACCATTAGTTACAGTACGTGTGCAGCCGATTATGATGCGATGTATTTTTTCTCAGCCTCCTGCACAATTCCTCAGACATATCTTTGGTATATTTGATAAAGCTTTAACAATATCTGGATACAAATGTGAATGCACAAATTCCTCATGAGTAAAGATCAATATAGCTACCTTACCTCTTGGGGGAACTCTGGTCTAATGGATGCAATACAAGGACGTGTGTAGCGTGAGTGGTAATTGGACGGAAAGGGATCATCACACTTACTTTGCTTTAGAGAGATGGGGTGATGGTCTCTGGGTGTATTCATTAGTGTAGTACCTCATTCACACCAACGCAACTCCGGTTCAAGCTCCGTGTTAGAGCTTTTCAGGTTCAGAACCGGTTCTTCGGTTTAGCTCTAGCTCTTTTCACACAGCCCAGAGTCCACTGGTAATGCGTTATTGCGTCATCGTTTGCGTCATGACGTTACCATTTGCGTGCCTGCTTCATAAAGCCAAACCGCGCGGATGAAATCAGTTGCATTCATTTCTTATGGCTCTATCTGCAGCTTTTACGGAGTAATTTCTGTGGTGACTATATTCTTATAAACAAGTGTACTCGTGTCAATAAAGTTTTTTTTTAAAACACAACTGCTTCCGAGATCGGTCTTATTTCTTAAGGTGGACTAAACCATGAGTGTGGAGTAACGTTGTATCTTTCATTTAAATGAACTATAACCTTCACCCAAGTATGTAACAGCTGTTCTCAAATGAACACGTGAAGTAAGGTTTAATATTTATAGTTTTATAGATTTATAATTAGTTATAATGAGAGGTGATCAACGTGAATGCTCAGGTTCCACCTTAATACGCAGACACGTTGCTTCACCATGAGCAGAAACCTTTATATATACAGTCTATGGCAGAAACACTGAAACTCTTGTTAAGTTTCTCCGTCGTTGTGTACAAACTGGATAAAACGCGGACTTTCTGTTGTTGTTCAGGAGTTGATCCTGTCTCTTCCCCCCGCCTCGACGTAAGCGTGACGTATGTGGTGCTTTTGCTCTGGCCGGGCAATTTTTTGGTGCTTGAAATGAACCGGATTCCGGAGCTAAGAGGCTGCTCAGCTGCGGTATGAAGAGGAAAACCTGGTGCTTTTCAAGCTCTAGCTCCGAGCCGGCCCTGAAACACCGTTGGTGTGAATGAGGTATAAGTGAACTCGTTACAGATGTTGAGGTGTTGGCAGTGTGAGACAATTCAGTCAGGGAAGTGTTGAGTTTCTGGTTTATTATGTTCAAAAATAAAATATCAAGACCTACAATTAAGACCAAACAAAGCAAAAACACAAAAAAGGAGCAGTCACAATAAAGTGAGTACACTTATTTTGTTATATTTGTTACCCCCATAGTAACACCACACCAAGAGAACCAATTATACTTTTGCGCACCAGTCCCCAACCATTTTCTGACACAATGTCTCCAATGGCAAAATTGACACTAACTTTTCAAACCATGTTAACATATAAGGGGCATCTTAGTCCTTCCATTCGACGCGCATTTAGCAAAGCAATTACAAGAATGTGCCCGAGTGTTGTGTTCTAATCAACTGGGGTTATTATAGTGTCATGGATTGTGTGTGTCTTTGTAAACAAACGATTAAAAGAACACGTTGCAAGTAAAGTCTGAAGAAGAGCATTACAATCATTGAAATGTATGCTTTCTGCAGATCTATTTGTTTCGACTTGAGAGATTGCATGTGTGACATGATGGAGGATTTGTGTCCCTTAGTGCCACACCTCCCATGCAATCAAAGGGTCTTCTTCTTCGGGGTATAATAATTGTTGTGTTTGCTAAGTCTGGATAATTGCTAGATAAATGCAATCTATTTACAATTCAATAATTGCGAGGAGGTCTGTTGTGTAGCTGTATGTGTTCCCTGTTCCTTTTCCCCTCTTCTCTGCCCAGGTGCGCTGCATTTCTGCAACAAGGTGCCCCTGGAGAAGGAAGAGCTTAACAGCTCCAGTTAAGCAGCAGAAGGGAGTGGACTCTGGACTGGGTACTGCTGAGCTGCTTCTCAATGTCAAGGAAGGATCTTTCAGAGCCTCTATTTCAAGAATGCTACGTCATCGAATTCCGCCGAAGGACTGTTCCGATGTCCAGGATCCTTGGAATTCTACCGAAGACTGAATCCTTCGTTGCAGAAAATGTCAAGGCTGCTTATGTGTATCCTCGGTGGTCTTAAATGACCCACCCATGGCTGAAGCCATGCAGTACACATTTAAATGTAAGTATGTTCAGTGGCGTAGTAAATGTGTTGGTAAATATGTTACTTTGTTCAATTTGTTATCACCATAAATGTGTTCCCGTGAAAGTAAAGCAAGTTCATAATTAGCTAGGTAGGCTAATTATAGATGTCAGTATGGCATGTGTTCACTTAAGTTTGCTAGCTCATCGATATAAAACCTATGAGAAGTAGCATGTACAAAAAGTTGCTAGTTCATTACATACACCTGGCGAAATGCATACATTCTAATATAACCGAGCTGTGATAAATGTCCCTCCTGTCCGAAAAGGCACAGTTTATGTTGAAACCGTTCGAGTGAGTGGCAATTCATGTCTGTTGCCGGATTGCAGTTAAGCTCGGTTTCTGTAATAAACTGGCAACAGAGTGTTTGGCTTGGTATTCATTAATTACACACGCCGGCATTATACATACTGTTGTTTCTGGTGTTTGCTCAAGGGACTAAGGAACAGACGGCAGCCACAACACCATCTCTGCCGGATATGGAAGCCCCTCTTTAGTTTTTTACCTGCTGGGCCCAGAGTAAAATGCTTTCGTGAGCACAAACTAAAGGGGAACAGCCAACATCAGTGTGATTTTGGTGACGGTGTGACTGTCCTGGACAAAGTTGTAGGGGGGTGCCATATCTGGCAGGAGAAATACCTGCTCTGCTGAACATGTTATGTAGAGAACAGCGCAGATCTTCCCTATTGACACCAGGATTAACCTAGTCTAAAATAAGGAACATTAATAGTGTGATATAGGCACAGATTTAAGATCAATAATACACTTTATTTTAGGGCACCTTTCAAAACATTCAATGTCACCTTAAAATAAAATAAATAAAATTGTTGAGTTGCATTACAATACAAAAATGTGTTGAGTAGGAAACCACAGAGGAAAATTACATTCAAAGGAACAATTCAAGCGAGTGAAGCCAGTTTGAACAAATTATCTTTTAGGCTTGATTGAAAATAACAGTGTAATGATTGTTTACAGTAATGATATAACATATATGATAATGTCATGACATTATGTAGGAAGGAGGAACATAACAGAGTGGGACCACTTAAAAACGTAAGTGTGCTCCAATACGAAGATTGTGTCCTTAAAACGAGCCTCCTCGCAATTTTATACACATTATTTATTCAGCCGTTTGCTGTTTAATCTGATGGGAAAGATATCATTCAAAAGAGAGAAAAAAGCTTAGAAAACTAGGCGAACGCTCAATACACGAGATGACGTCACCTTTGCGCATCCCCTCGAACAGGGCTTCAATCTACGGCAAGCCTTCAACCTACGGCAGTGCTTCTCAAAGTGTGGTCCGCGGACCACTGGAGGTCCGTGAGTGCCCCCAAGTGGTCCCTGAGTATATTGGTAACATTTCACATTTGAAATCAATAAATACATTTAAGTTTTCCGCAATGGAGCGAGCTTAAGTTTCATTTTTGATTGCATGATATAGCCCAGCGCAACACCTTCGTCACACATGTTACCACCTGTTTGTACCATTTTCAGGCGATTTGTAATCTGTTCTAGAAAAACGATGTGTTTTTGGATATTTGTGGAGTTAGGTGGTCCGCGAGTGTTTTTTAATTGGTTAAGTGGTCCTTGGTATGAAAAAGTTTGAGAAACACTGACCTACGGCATAACACCGGCACCTCTTCACGGGCGGGAGGGACACGGCCGCCAATGGTTATCGGTGAGAAGCAAGTGAGATTGTTTAGGTCAGTGGTTCTCAACTGGTCAGGCCTCGGGACCCACTTTTTACTTGGTCAATACATCGCGACCCAACATTTTGAAGCACTCAAATCTATTCAACAAAAAAACGTGCTGTAATATATACGCTTTTCAGCATACAATATTAATTAAAGTGAAGTACAGTGCATATATCCCTTCACAGAACTAAAGTATGCTTTTAAAAAAGGTTTAATGAGATGATGGAATCAAAGCTGAACTATATAAAAAGGCACACATGCTGAAAACCCAACCCCAGCAAGGGGGTCTGGGGGGATTGTCCCCCAGGAGATTTTTTGAAATACTAACATAAACTATGCATTCTGGTACACTCTGAGAAGAAAATAAATAAATCTATTACTACCATTAACAATATTTGATGTCATTGTTTGTTTTTCACTTTGTTCTGACAGCTTGCTGCGAGAAGAGTAAAGAGGAGATAGTCTGTGTGACTTACTTTAAATTGTGGGTAAGGGTAGATAGCTCCCATTGTTCTGTGACCTGTCAATCACCAAACCGGGGGTCATATTTCATAATGTGTTCATTTGTATCTGAAGTTGTACACATGGATGTATAAAGAAGAGTTCTACCCATGGATGTTCTACCGCAAAGTTATTCTCCGTGGGGACTTCCGGCCACAATCTTGATTCTGATTGGCCAGAAGACTCGAAAAAACATCAGCAAAGATATTTTATTGAGAAGATCAATCAATCAATCAATCAATCAATGTTTATTTATATAGCCCAATATCACAAATGTTACATTTGTCTCAGTGGTCTTCACAGTTTGTACAGAAATCAGTATGACAATATGACACCCTCTGTCCTTAGACCCTCACATCGTACAAGGAAAAACTTCCAGAGAAAACCCACAGTTTAAAGGGGAAAAATGGGAGAAACCTCAGGGAGAGCAACAGAGGAGGGATCCCTCTCCCAGGACGGACAGACGTGCAATAGATGTCGTGTGTAAATCGAAAAGATAATACATTTACAACATAGGTAGTCCAAATGTTTGGAAATGCATGTGTCTATAATAAGAAGATGAATCCACGAGGATGTCAGCAATCTTGTGGGAGCCATCAGGGAAGTAGTATGGTGAGAGTCAGGCAGGACCACAGAGACAGGTTCAGCCACGACTCAGGATCCCGGCGTATATATGGACACAAAAAGAGATTTGGGGGAAGCTGGGTTAATCGGAACATGAGAGTACACAGGTACAGACAGACAGAAAGTCGGAGTGCGGTGCCCCCCCCAACAGTCCAAGCCTATAGCAGCTAAACTAACGTGTCTACATACATGCACTCCCTTAGGATAGGTTGAGGGAAAGGATAGCAAGTAAGAAGTAGGAAACAGAAGTGGAGGCACACACAGGGAGAAAGGTCCCCACTGGAACCTGAATTTGTCAGAGGTAGGAGATAGGTCAGTGACTACGTCTCACACTCCCCGGCCGGTCTAGGCCTTCTCTGCAACCTGTTACCCTCTAATAAACCTTGAGAGGTCAGAGAGGGGAAAGGTTGAGGATAAAGTGTTAAATATAAGATCTAAGTTTTTTGGATTTAAGTGAAAGAGTAAGAACTAAAATGTATAGGTGAAGAGTCACAACGTATCTACGTCAATGCATTTTATTTTATCACTTATAAGCTTTATCAAAAAGGAAGGTCTTAAGCTTACTCTTAAAAACGGATAGGCTGTCTGCCTCCCGAACACAAACTGGAAGCTGATTCCACAAATGTGGAGCTTGATAAGAAAAGGCTCTGGCTCCCATTGTACTTTTAGAGACTCTAGGAACAACCAACAACCGTGCATTCTTGGAACGCAATGCCCTAGTAGGACAGTAGGGTATAATGAGTTATTTAAGGTAAGATGGCGCCTGCCCATTAAGGGCTTTGTAGGCGAGAAGAAGAATTTTAAATTCTATCCTGTGTTCTATAGGGAGCCAGTGTAAGGCAGCCAGAACAGGAGTAATGTGGTCCCTTCTCCTAACTCTAGTTAGTACACGTGCTGCAGCATTTTGAATCAGCTGAAGCGATTTAACTGACTTCTTGGTACACCCTGACAACAAGGAGTTACAATAATCCAGCCTTGAAGTAACAAATGCATGGACTAGTTTCTCTGCATCGTTTTGAGGCAAGATATGCCTAATTTTGGCAATGTTACGTAGATGGAAGTAGGCGGTCCTTGAGATTGATTTTATGTGGGCATTAAAGGATAAATCCTGATCAA
This sequence comes from Gobionotothen gibberifrons, assembly GCA_943591055.1. NCBI lineage: Eukaryota > Metazoa > Chordata > Actinopteri > Perciformes > Nototheniidae > Gobionotothen > Gobionotothen gibberifrons. The sequence goes on from CALSBZ010046939.1 coordinate 2,413,039, forward strand.
ATATAACACCAAGATTCCTTACAGTCTCACTGGAGGCCAAATGAATGCCATCCATAGTTAGTATATCTTTAGATAGTTTGTTTCGTAGATTCTTTGGGCCGAGTACAATAACTTCAGTTTTATCCGTGTTTAACATCAAAAAGTTTAAGGTCATCCACGTTTTTAAGTCCTTAAGGCAGTCTTGAATTTTATTTAGATGATTAGTTTCATCAGGTTTGATGGATAAATATAGTTGAGTATCATCCGCGTAACAGTGGAAATTTACAGAATGATTCCTTATAATATTGCCTAAGGGAAGCATATATAGTGTGAACAAAATAGGTCCAAGCACTGAGCCTTGTGGCACTCCATGGCTAACTTTGGTTTGCATGGAAGATTCATCGTTGACACACACAAACTGAGAGCGTTCAGATAAATAGGACCTAAACCAGCCTAACGCAGTTCCCTTTATGCCAACTAAGTGCTCTAGTCTTTGCAATAGGATATCATGGTCGATAGTATCAAATGCAGCACTGAGATCGAGCAAAACAAGAATAGAGACAAGTCCCTTGTCAGAGGCTATTAGAAGGTCATTTGTGACTTTTAACCAGAGCTGTCTCTGTGCTATGATGTGTTCTAAAGCCAGACTGAAAAACTTCAAATAAATCATTGTTTTTTAAGTAATCGCTTAACTGTTTTGCGGCCGCTTTCTCAAGAATGTTTGAGAGGAATGGGAGATTAGAAATAGGTCTATAGTTTGCTAAAACCTCTGGATCGAGGTTGTGCTTTTTAAGAAGAGGTTTTATCACTGCTACTTTAAATGATTGTGGAACATAACCTGATAATAAAGACATATTCATAATATTTAATAAAGAAGTGCTAATTAATGGAAAAACTTCCTTTAACAGCTTAGTTGTAATCGGGTCTAAGATACACGTTGATGGTTTAGAAGAGAGAATCATTGAATTTAATTGTTCAAGGTTTATGGCTGAAAAGCATTCCAGCCCACCATCCAGTGTAACATCAGAACCCACATCTCCGGGAGCTGTTGATAACACTATACTGGTCAAAGGCAAGAGGTCATTGATTTTGTTTCTAAGAGTAACAATTTTATCGTTAAAAAAGCACATAAAATCATTGCTACTGAGTGCTATGGGAATAGAAGGCTCAATCGAGCTGTGGCTCTCTGTCAGCCTGGCTACAGTGCTGAAAAGAAATCTTGCATTATTCTTATTCTCATCTATTAATGAAGAGTAGTACGGTGCTCTCGCTTTACGCAGTGCTTTCTTATATTCATTTAGAGCAATATGCCAAATTAAACGAAATTCTTCAAGTTTAGTGGAACGCCATATCCTTTCAAGTTGTCTCGACTTTTGCTTTATTTTGCGGATTTCGGCATTATGCCATGGAGCTAGTCTATGTTGTTTTATTTTCTTCTTTTTCATAGGAGCAACAGAGTCCAATTTTATTCGCAGTGCATCTGTAGCACTATCAACAACATGATCAATTTGGGGTGGTGTACATTTTGTATAAGTTTCCCCCCTTACATGCAGACATGCTATCGAGTTAAGTATTGGTGGAATCTCTTCCATAAATTTGGCCATAGCACTAACAGATAGATTTCTGCCGCAAGAGCTTTTGACTAATGCTTTGTAGTCTAGTAATAGTACTTCAAAAGTTACCAGAAAATGGTCGGATAAAGCAGGATTATGCGGTTCGACTAATAGTTGCTCAATTTCAATACCATAAGTCAGAACAAGATCGAGAGTGTGATTATAACAGTGGGTTGGTTTATTTACACTCTGACGGAAACCAATAGAATCTAATATAGAGTTAAATGCAACAGTAAGGCTATTTCTATCATCGTCAACATGAATATTAAAGTCACCTACGATAATTACTTTATCTGTTTTAAGTGCCAGAGTTGATAAAAACTCAGAGAATTCTGATAAGAATTCTGAATAAGGACCTGGTGGACGGTACACTGTAACAAATAAGATTGGCTGCAGAGTTTTCCAGGTCGGATGCGTAAGACTAAAAACAAGACTTTCAAAGGAGGTATAATTTAATTTTGGTTTAGTATTGATAAGTACATTTGAGTCAAAGATGGCTGCAACTCCACCTCCTCGGCCTGTGTCTCGAGCAATATGAGTATTAATATGGCTGGGTGGAGTGGCCTCATTTATGCTGACATATTCTTCATGTCTCAACCAGGTTTCAGTGAGACAGCAATATATCAATATTATAATCAGATATTAAATCATTTATCAATATTGCTTTAGATGCTAGAGATCTTATGTTTAAGAGTCCACATTTAATCTTCCTGTTTTGTTGCACTGCAGTAGTTGTTACATTTACTTTTATTAAGTTATTATGTGTGACACCTCTATTAGGTTTTACTTTAAATTGTCCTTGGGCAGACGCACACACCGTTAATATTGGGTATTTTATTGGAGAGAGTGCAGAGAAGCATATACAACTGCGACTCCGCCTCCTAATCTCAACTCCAGTATGTCATGGATTAAGTCCACAGAACTCTGAAATATTTGCTGAGATAAGATCTGCACCTTCCAAAGTAGGATGAATGCCGTCTCTCTTAATCAGATCAGGTTTTCCCCAGAAGGCTGTCCAATTATTTACAAAGCCCACATTGTTTGCTGGGCACCACCAAGACAACCAGCGCTGAAATGATGACATACGGCTATACATGTCGTCATTGATCAGATTGGGGAGGGGACCAGAGAAAATTACGCTGTCCGACATTGTTTTAGCATAACTACACACCGACGCCACATTATCTTTGGTGCATTCTGATTGGCGTAAACGAACATCATTACCACCAACTGTCACAGTTCTGCTCTCTTTCTCACCTATTTTCTGCACTCACCTTCCTGAGTCACCTGGTAGCCACACCCTGTATCTCTCTCACTCTGTTACACCCATTAGGCCATTTAGTATTTAGGCTCACTTCACCTTCACATCAGTGCCAGATCGTACTTTGCATTATGCCAGTCTTTCCCGCGTTTACCTCCAGATTGCTCTCCCGGTTTCGACCCTGCCTGTCCCTGACCATCCTGCCTCGCCTCCTCCCTGACCTGTTCTGTACCTGCGATTCCCGTCTTGCCATCTCCTGGACCTCCTGCCTGTCCCTGACCATTCTGCCTCGCCTCCTCCCTGACCTGTTCGGTACCTGCGACTCCCGTCTTGCCATCTCCTGGACCCCCTGCCTGTCCCCGACCAGCCCTTTGCCTTCTATCTGCCGTTTTGTCTGTTACCAGTCTTTTGCCTCCAATAAAGCTGGTTACCGACTATCCCTGGTTTCACGTGTGTTGCACTTTGGTCTTCAGCTCGATTGTGACACCAACGTGAATAACAATCCTACTGTATTTACATTTATTCTTAGCCAGCAGTTTAAGATGCGCCTTAACGTCGCCCGCTCTGGCCCCCGGAATGCATGTGACAGTGGAGGCTTTAGTCTCTAAATTCACGTGTCTCATAATAGAGCTACCAATAACCAGAATTGGCTTCTCAGCGGGTGTCTCACTAAGTGGGAGATATCTGTTAGATACGTGAACGGGTTTGTGGGGACTTGCGAGTCTCGCTTTATGCCCCTTCTGAACAGTCACCCAGTCTCCTAGCTGCTCGGGAGTTGCCGGGAGACGGCTAGTACAAGCTGCCTCTTGCCGGTCTATACCGGCTAGCATGGGTTTTAATGTAGCTGAGTTACTTTCTAAAATGCGGAGCCGGGCTTCTATGGCTATAATTCCCGCCTCCAACCTAGCAACTGTACTACATTTAACACACATAGGCTTATCGATGCCATTAAAGGAGGAAGGGAAATAGCCAAACATAAGACAGATAGAGCAGGAAATAGCACTCGAGGGTGAGGAAGTAGCCATGATTAGCTATCAAGCTAAAGTAGCTACCGTTAGCAAAACCGAAAGAAGTGTAAGCAACCGTGGAGTTACAGTCGCTAAGAGAAAGAGAGTTGTGATTGCTTAAGCTGTAGTAACGTGTGATTATAACGTCAGGTAGCTGCCGTGCTCAAGAATTGTAAAAACGATCGAGTTAATTTAAGATAATATAAGCTATCAGCAGCAGAGCAAGCACACAGGAAACGTACAGGATAGCCCGGAAGTGACAACACGCTTACCGCAATAGTGATCGTGTCACTGCCATCACTTACTGTACGGAGAAGATGATCATTACGTGACAGACGTTTTCTTCACTCACACATCCGCGACCCACTCGAAACGGGTCCGCGACCCACTTTTGGGAACCACTGGTTTAGGTAGTAAATATTGTTCAAGATGTAATTTAATCGCTGCTTTCTCCTTCTTATCATTTACATAGGACAATTTAGGCAAACATGGGGGTTGAAGGCAGGGTAACCTTTACGCCCAAGCCAAAAAAAAAAGGGACAATCTGAAAACCAAGTACAAGGTGGGAGAGGTTATATAGACATGATTATATGTATTATGTTTTCATATATTAATGCGTGTATGTAATGTATGTATTTGGTCTTCACTGTTCAGGAATGCAAGTGTCCCACCTCAGGACAGGGCACTGAGGACTGGAAACCGACGGCAGCGACTTGGCCCTGGTTTGTCCTAATGGATGAGGCATTAGGGCAGTCTGCGGCGGTCTCGCCCCCCTGCCTGATTGCCTCCATCCAAGAGGACAATCCAGGGCCAAGCACTGCCCAGGAAGGTCAGAGAGGGCGAGAGGATGAGGAGGAGGAAAAAGACAAGGAGGACACGGAGAGACAGAGAGGAAGAGGCGCGGGAATGAAAAAGAGGGAGAGAGAGAGGATCCCTTCCTTAGTCTCTTAAGGGAGGTCATCCTCTATCAGAGAGGCAGAAGAGAGGAGAGCAGCAGAGGCCCGAGAAAGATCTGAAAGGTTCTTTGCTCTCTTAGAGCGTTTTGCACCGAAATAATTCAATTAAAATGAACCTTGTTATGACTTTGCCTCTTTTGTTGATATTTGTGGTTTATGCTACAATGTGCACCAATATGTGTAAAAAAGGTTTGCAGACATCAAGTATGATATGGGGCTAAGTGGATAGAGTGCTGGACTTCGAATCAGGGGCTAGCAAGTTCGAGTCCCACTGCAGTCAGCATGTCGTTGTGTCCCTGAGACACTTCACCCCAAATGGCTCCTGGGGATTGTCCACTGAACTGAATGTATGTAAGTCGCTTTGGATCAAAGTGTCTAACAAATGACGTGTAATGTAATATATGAATTCAAATTGTATTATTGATTGGTGATTTTATGATTTTCTTTTGGCTGCTTATCCTCCAGGACTTTTTCAAGGCTGCAAACAGAAGGAGAAAGTTGAGTTTCAATTTAAGACGGGGCCTTGCATATGACGCACACTTGCTAGCCTGTTCCATTCTTCGTTCTCCGAATGCTAGGATTCTTGCCTATCCTCTGAAGAACTCGGAAGGACATGTCCTACCAAGGAAGCGTCCTCGACTTTGAGAAACGGCTTGTGTTTCTGTCTCGTATCCTAGAATTTATATTAGTATTTTTCACATGTTTCATTGTAATTAAACATTTTTAAAGGTGTCTTTCTTTGTTGTATTTGGGTCAGTGGTGGAATTTTGGGAACCTAAGGGTGGGGCGTAACAAGGTCATTAAAACACTCTTATTGGTTTGACAAAGCAGAAACAAACTTTTAAAAACATTGATGATTTTAGATGGCATTAAAATATACTGTAAATAACACTAAGAAATGGAAAATAATCATGGATGCATCATACATAGGAAACACAATATTTCTTTAGTGAACATCCTTTTAGTGAAAAACCAATTAATAAATATGATGAGTAAATTAATAAAATAGCAGCATCATGTGAGTGTTCCATTTAAAAAGACATTACCTCTATTGTATTATCTTTATTTATTTGTACTCACTCAAGTCACTTGTGAGAATATTCATGATTATCCTAATGGAAATTGATTCAATTCAACTTATCAGTGAGTGTTTTTATCCCAATCGGTCATCCCATCCCTAATAACAGCGTGGCACTTCTGGAAAAAAAGACGAAGGAAAAACAACCTATTTTATTAGCAACGTAATGTGCTAAGGAACTTTTATTTACTTTGGTTTACAGTATAATTGAACTTAAAAAATAACATCAAACAAAAAGCATTGCTCCTCGCAGTGAGTGTTTTGCACATATGTAATAAATGTGTGGAGGGGATCTTTAAATCATGGAATAACAAATAAACCACCCATCATTCATTTCCCCCTAACCACCCATTCTTTGGCTCTAGTCCAGCCCTTTATCCCTTCCATGATGGGCCATTTCTTAGAAAAGCGTTACTGTACTTAGGGAATGGAGGAAGTAGAGAATATAGAAAATGAGCTTTGACATGCCGCATAAAAGAACCTTGGGCCCCACATTCACAAACAAATGGTAAATGGTAATGGTAAATGGACTGTACTTATATAGCGCTTTATCCAGTCTTTAAGACCCCTCAAAGCGCTTTACATACTACATGTCGTTCACCCATTCACACAGAGCAGTACCACTTGCTCTAGGAACTAACATTCACACACATTCACACACCGTTGGCCATGCCATCGGGAGCAACTCAGGGTTAAGTATCTTGCCCAAGGATACATCGACATGTTGACTGCATGGGCTGGGATCGAACCCACAACCTTCTGGTTGAAAGACGACCGCACTCCCTCGCAGCCACAGTCGCCCAAATGGGAGGGCAGAACGCTGGCTCCTACAAACCAACTCAAGCCCAAACCAGCTATGTCCTGTTAAGGGAGGCACAAATTAAAAGTGCAAATTGCAATGTACAAATCTGAGTAAAATGTAAATGTAAAACTTGAGACCAGGGTGCGTGCAGCATTCTAATGAAGCCAATGAAGGGGATTAATACATTGGGTAATTGCCGGATCCCTTCTTTCTCTCTAAAGCCCTTTTTTTAATCAACAGTCAACTAATTACTAAACTCAGGGATGTTATGAAAAGAATGTTTCAAGTAGATGGCTGGACAGAGAGATAAAAAGTGGACTTCCCTGCCGTCTATTAAAAAATGAAAATAAAAAGCAGGGGCGAAGCTGCAAATTCTGCTCCTCTGACAACAGCTTAACAACAGCTCAGACATAATAAATATCTACAACCTCTGATTTGTTACAGGGCCTTTTTCCAGCTCTGGGGCCCCCTTAAATCATTCAAATGATTCTCCTCCATGGCACCCCAGGGCAAAACTGTCTTAATACCATGTTTGCAAATCTCATGAAACTTTGAAACTGTTTTAGAGAGCAGTTCATACATCGATTTGTTTATTCTGTCCTGTGTTCCCTACGCTGTAATAGCTAATTATTTTCATATCAGCCTCGGAAGCTGACAAATCACCCAGGACGTAAGACACAGTGGGGAACTCATAATTAGTTAGAGTTATATAAAGCAAGGCCTCTGCAATGCACATCCAACATTTCGATGTCATGTTCTACCTTTGCATTCCTTTTGCAATTAATAGCAGTGTTGAAAACGTTTTTTTTTATGTGCATGTACAAATAAAATGTATATCAAAACTTTGGCAAATAAGTTTATGTTAATAAGCGCTGCATCCAATGACACAGCAAATAAATCTGTCCACTGCTCTCCTAATGGAGGGTTTACAGTCAGAGGTTTCAAAGTTTATAGAGCTCATTAAATACATTCAGCCGTAGACGAGCGCTGTTTGAGTCAGAGGAGGGGATTTACACACACACAAACTATACGGGATAAATAGAGTAGTTAAAAAGAATGATCATTTATTGGTGTTTAGACAACAGAAACTTTTAAGCCTTTCGTGGATAGACCTAATGACATACAGAGAAGGGAGAAAGAGGACAATACGCAACAAAGATTTGAACCAAAGTCACTATAATAAGGTCTATGAGGCTACGGCTTCAACAGGTGAGTTACTGGGCGCCCAAGTCATCACATTTTAATGTGTGTGGGATGGTTTCTAAACAACAATTCTCCTGCTCAATTTCACTGGCACGTAATAAACCTCTCCTCTCTTTTTAGATGCTGCTTCCATGCCCACCAATTGTCTTAAGTGTGTTTCCCGCCCTGACATGTCTTGCTAGATGCTATTGAAATGTCCCATATTCTGTATTTTATAACAGACATAGAAATCAAGTCATTGTGCTTTAAATTCCTAGGTTTTTTAGGTATTTATTGACTAAAAATAGGCATATCATCAGCTTGTGACCACCGCAGTTCTCCAGAGAAGTCTCATCCTCAAGTTATTTTATGACCATTTCCATATAGAGAAGATTTCAACAGGAAGTCACATTTGTGTATTGGTGGAGCCTGGCCACCTCCCCCCACTTTCAGCCCATACACTTTCTAGGACTTTCAGTTCTTCTTGAAATGAAATTGGAATAACTGACAGCCAATGAGGAGATCATAGCATGTTTGTTTTCTGCCATAAACTGCACACATGGCAATAATAAGGAATGGGAAATGTTCATCCTACACTGTAAAATATTACCATGATTTCACAATATTTAGCTGTAATATTTTACAATAAATTACTGTTTTACCACTTTACAGTCTTTACCTGTAATGTTCACAATATAATACTGTAATTTTGAATTTCACAGTTAAATCAATACGTTCACAGTTAATTACTGTGAATGTACAGGATACATTATTACCAGGATTTCACAACATGTTACTGTATTATTTCATAGTAAAATACTGTATTCAGACAAATCCTCTGTGATAACACAACAAATTAAGTGATTTTCTTGCTTTTATCGCTCTTGCTTGGCTTTAAATACTAATTTCTTTCTTTGGTGCAGGTTTTATTTAAATTGAAAGGGGCACCGCTGCATGTGCCTTAAAATAAACTATGCAACATGTACATCTATGTAAAATTGAAATTGTTGTCTTGGCTTATTGTTTTCAGCATGGGCATTAATCCTGAGACGGGCCTGAAAGCCAAAAAGAGGCATTGCAATTTAAACCCCCATGTCAGCACATTCTTCAGAAAAACTGTTGACTTTGAGTGCATGTCTGTGTAGACATGTGCTCCCCTCCTTGTTTTCTTTTCTGTCTCAGGTGCACCTGGGGCCTCATTTATGAAGCGATATACGCTCAAAAAATGGCGTACGCCAGTTTCTACGCAATGTTTGCGATTTATAAAATAGTAACTTGACGGGAAACCGTGCTGTCCTCCACGCAATCTCTAACCCATGCGTACGCACTAAGCACAAAAACAGGAGAGACGAGAAACTGCGACACCGTTGGCAGAAGGAAGAATGGAGAGAAATATGTGGAAATAATACCATAAATAAAATGTTACCTCTCATTTATCATATATGAAGAATTCATTTTCACAAATTGATTAAAGCCAATCTTAAAATGATTAAACAAATGCCTGTTTGAGACTCCTCAGTGCACACAAAAACATAACTTGGAGAAATAAATAAATAAATACGGATATGTTATTTAAAACCACCTCGAATATGTTGTGTTAAAGGTGAGGTGTCATGGCCATTTCCACTGATCATAATTCCATTGTTGAGGTATACTAAAATAGAAAAATACTGTGCAATTTTCCAAACTCACATTGGTTTCGCAGACAGCATCTCTGTAAAGTGTGTGTATTCACTTTCTCCACTAAACGGCTCGCTGCAGCTGCTCCCCCCCCTCCCTGTGAGCCCAGTGTGCTCCGATTGGTCAGCTCGGCCCCTCTGTTCTGATTAGTCAACCACCAGAGAGGCTCCGCTCCGAAAAGTGGCTTCAGTTAGCTGCTAGCTAGCTGAAAACACCAACGGTAGCACACACCATGATATATGCCAATATATACACCTTACACACCCCGCAGGACCTCCATAACATGTACAGATTCGAGTATAGACATTTGAGGCGTAGAACGGAAGAAGAGTACGTTATTTTTACCCGTAATAAACTACTACTTTGTTTGATGAAAAATCAAATCATGGTTTGCTATATATGAATGATATGTTATAGGAGCAAATACTTCAGGGAAGAAAGGCTACCAAGTATTTTCTATCAAACTTTATTTTAGAAATGTACAAAATGAACATAAATATACATGGTATATCATCCATTGCTCCCCGCCGTCTTGCAAGCTACAGCCGGCTGAGGCATCAGAGTGGTCACCCCGGCTGGATCATGTATTGTCCGCCAGATACGCCAGGAGATTCCTGATCTGGCTGGATGAAATCAAATGCAAATCACAAAATATTATATAATAGAAACGCAGTTGTTTTAGATTCGTTAGTAGTAGTTGTGGACTTGTGGTAGCAGTGTGTATCTCAACACCGTTAGCTTGCCAGCTAATATGCTAACCTAGCTTTCTGGTTTAGCTCTGAGAAAAGGCAACTAATGTAGTGTAATAAAACCACTATGAACAAAAGCTAGTGGTTCATATTAGGCTAGCAATAACGTGTTTACAATTGCAATCTTATACAGTAGTCTGCTACGTTCGGTCATTCGTTGTAGCTGGCATGAAAACAATGTTTTCGCCGAGCATGTATAGCTAGCCTCGTTAGCATGCACAGAGCTGCGTCGCAGCTCGGAGGAAAACTACATATAATGTACTGGCCGTAAGGGAAATCACCCGGAGTATACTGTATGAGTATTCCGTGTGTGAATGCAGACATTATCCTGCCATGACAAACATGTAAAGCCATCTGCTGACATTGTAGTTTATATATGTAAACGTTAGCAACTGAGTTAGCCCAGTTAGCACTGTGTCAATGGCTCAGCACCCCAAAAAACGTTTACCCATTTTCACAGTTGTGGTAGATATAGCTTGCTTGTTTTAAACATCATGAATACACAAACAACAATGAATACTTACAGGTTGGGTACCCGAATCTCCCGCTGGTCCAAACAAAGTAGGAACAGCATCGTCCTTCAGTGTCCTACGCTGTATATATCCGGTATGAATCCTCCATGTTTTGTGAAGCCGTGAAATGCCGCACACACAGTAAAATACCGGCTCCAACATCTGAAGGAACAGTGTTAAAAAGGAATGTCAACCACTGACTTCGTCCTGCCCTCGGTAAGGCATGCATTGAACATTTCCCCTCACAAGACAGGAAACAGACCCTCATTGGCATGACTGGATACAGTTTTGAACTGAACCTGAGATTCCAACAGTATATAGGCTGGCAGAGGGTGCGGCCAGAGTCGCTCTGGGTGCGGCCATAGGTTTGGGCGTAACTTTGGGCGTAGCTCTGTGCGCAGCTTAGGGCGTACTTCTGGGCGTAGATGTGTGCGTAGCTCTGGGCGTGGCTACTGGGTGCTGTGTCGTAGGAGCACCCAGGAAGTAAAAAATGGACATGACGTATCTCCAACAAGCCGTTGAGGGGAGGGATTTGCTGTTTTAGAGTTGTACTCACTACAGGGTGTACTTTGAGGGTTTTGACTCTGCACACCGTTTACATGCAGACAAACCTTCATAACACACAAGGGGACGGGTAATAACCGGAATAGCATGACACCTCACCTTTAATGTTATGAAATGTTTTCTCATAAATGATGCGGTAAGCAGGAGGACAGAATTACGTCTAAACTGACGCCGTGTTGCATTTCTATAGGTTGTAGATACGAGCATGGTTTTATATCACGTGTAATCGTGTTTTATGCCGTTTGCCAAGACTTGATAAATCGCTCGTAAAACACAGGAGGTATGGAAACTAAGAGCACCATATGTGGTAAATTGTACAGCTAATATAACACAACACATTAGTTGTATTTACTTTAACTGGTGGATATAGAGTTGCTGTGGGAGGGGGGGGTTGAGATGCACAGGCTGCAGTGGAGACGCTGCGCACACAAACCACCGAATACAAACCTATGATACAAACACATAATTCAGATCCAGTCGTCATGACTCCACTCCGGAGGGATTCCCCGATAATTTCTTACAGTTTCTCATCAAGGGGGGGGTCTCCTGTCCCCGGTACAAACACACTGCCTGAGGAAGGTTAGGCTATGTGGATTTTTTTTGTCATTAACTTTTTCGGACCACTTATTTATTTATTTTGGTGAAGATCCGACCTCCATGCTGCTACTCTGGTTCAAACTGCATCCACCAAACAATATGATTTATCTCGACCTCCCCAAAATAACCAAAATCTGACACGGTGTAAGATGTTTTTTTTAGCTGTTCTGTCGTCATTTCCTGCTATCTTCTTCATGCAGTCAGTCAAAATGAATGAATGAATAGGCGTTTCTTTGACTATTTATAGGCAAATATGGGCGTTACGTGAAGCCCGCAAAAGCTGCACCGCATTTCGAGTCGGTTGTGATTTATTAATGGAAACAGGCGTAGGAAGTGCCATACGCACTTTCCTCGCCGGTACGCAATGTTTGGTGAATCGGAAAGTGGCGGAACATTTATGGACCTATTTTTCGGATTTCTACTACGTAAGCAACCTTCCCACGTCAATCCTACGCACGGCGTTATACATGAGGCCCCTGGTCTGCCCCTGGCTCCGCCTCTGCCCAGGTGCACCTGGTCTGCCCCTGGCTCCGCCTCTGCCCAGGTGTTTCAAATTCCACTCAGCCGTGGATATATAAAGAGAAGCTGGAGGAGAAGGATGTCTCGCCTATCCTAACGCCGGGAGACACTCTCCTTAGAATACCTCTTTGCCATTTTGAGCTGTAGGCCATATTTTTGCAGATGTGTTTATGTTTAGCCTGGAGGACCTGGTAGTCCAGTTTTTGCGGCTTTATTTTGTTTCCCATAGGGTTTATAATTGATTTCTGGTCGGGGGGGGGGGAGCTCTGGGTCGTACGGCCCGTGGTGTGGCTGGCTCGGGTTCCCTCCTTCTGTTTGTCCCTTTTGGCCAGTCCTCCAGACCTCTTTTTGTTTCCCGTTTCGCTTGTGTGAGCAAATGGCTGATTATCAATAAATGCTCGTTACCAAGTACCGGTTATTGCGTGTATTCTTTCATGTTGCGGGTCTCAACACGAGCCACTACCGCGGAGTAGAGGTTGGGGCCGTAACAACATGTCCAAGACACTGTGAAATGTACTTTGCACTTCAATGGAGTAATACAAAGTTAAAATGGGCATTTTCTTTGTTTTTCTTTGTTGATTGAGCTGATTGAAGTGTGTAGTTATGGTCAAATCCCAGTTAACTAGTCAAATTTACAATATATTATCGTATTATTTTATATTTACAGTACATTACTGGCTACTGTGTTGCATTACTTCTACAGTAATAGTGTGAAAATACAGGTAATTACTGTAATCTATGTACAGCAAGGTACCATAATACCACAGCTCTGTACTGCTACATCACAGTAATTCCATGGGCATGGCAACTGTAAAGTCACAGTATTTAGTTGTACTTTTACTCTAATTTACTGTAAAATATCTACAGCAAATTACTGTGAAATAATTAGTCAATTATTGTGAAATATTTACAGTAAATTACTGTGAAATCCATGCAATTAGTAGCCAGTCATTTACTGTAATTTTACAGCCAAACATTTTACAGTGTACATATAATGATCTCAGAGTGCAAAGCTATCTAGTAATCTGGTCTGAGCCCTGGATTTTGATAAGGGGTCAGGTGGTTTTGCACTAAAACTGCAGGCAATAAAGCCATATTTAAGGTTAAACCGCTCAGACTTACTGATGTTTATAGGGGTTTATATAATTTTACTAACGCCTGTCAGTTTCTATCATCAATGATAAGGTTATCAGTTTGACATGCATCACATTTTGATAATCAAAGGGATAACAAATTAAACCAATATGCCAGACAAGCTAACTGGCTATAGCTTGACCACCTGGACTCACATGGAATTACCATGCGTCTGTTCCTTTATGATGGAAGTTCACAAGTGGAACTTTTCATGAAAGAGATATGCAAGTGGAAATTTGACGATGGAAATGTGCAAATTGAAATACGATACAGAAATGTGAAAGTTGAAATTGGAGGAAATTCTTTGCAGACGACTAGAACACCACACACATTCATCCCATTCATTCCTCTGTGATGTACCTTGACATCTGTGTCGGGGTTAGAACCAGCATCTCCAGGTCTCAATTCCCTCAGTCTCCTTCTTTCACCACTGGACCTTCTTCTGCAGAGAAACAACATATTTTAGGCTGACACAAATAAACATTTTAACACCAAAAAGTTTTCACAAAAAAATGTTGTTCAGACTAAATCTTTCTTACACTTGAGACAAACCCATGGTTGCCACATTTTTTCAAACATAGAGTCCACCGGTGCATGACACTGATTTCTGATTTATGCTCCAATGGCTGTGCACCAATACTCCATAAACTGATCCAAGTACTGCTCATCTGTGCACACCCTGAGGAGCACCACCATTACAACAGTAAATCAAAAAAAGAGTCTGAGTTATAATGCTCATTTTTTTGTGAAAGCATTGTCCACACTTGTTTACTTCTTGGCATGCAGCTGGTCTTTTTCACTTTCATATCATGTCAGAAGAAGGACTTCTCATTGTGACAGCTTGAAAGCATTCCTGTGTTTTACTCACTGGAACACCCACATTAAAAAATATGTTTTGTGTTTGCATTTTATGTAAGAAATGAATTAAAAAATATATTATTTGGCTGACAGTGAACATGACAGATAATTGTGACTGGGCTTAAACCGCCAACGTCTTTTGTCTTTCTGTACTCTTGGTAACAGACATCCAATATGTTGATGCCAAAACAGCACCATTCTCATAATTAATGTCATTTCATCCATTACTCGTGAACTCATTTATGCTTCTCTGCAGCTGCATGTGGGGAGAGTTTTTCTTTTGTCTGTGATGTTTGACATCTTCTCAGTTTGTGATGTATTGCTCCATTTGCCGCAAGATCTGAACTAGAAGAGGGTAATCCAGACTTCAAATTACAGATGATTGGTCATTCTCAATCTTAACAGCTTATACATAAGGTCATTGTTAAAAGTCAGACTCTGGACTCCTGCTATTAATGGAGCCATACTTAGTAATGGTCATTTTGTGGGATATCTGTCTTTGAGATGACAGGCCTGATGGTGAAGTATATTCAAGTTATATGGCATAATGGATAATCAGCATGCCACTTTAATGGGTCTCCAGTTCCTTTGTATCATTCATTATCACATTTCCTTAAAGTACACCCATGGACCGGTTTAATGGGAAGACAAGCGGGTGGGGGCTTTAATAGATTTCCTTAGTTTTTAAGGGAAAGTTTGTTCCATTCTTCTCTCGTCTTTAAATCAATCACACAAGGTTAAACTGCTTTTTTTCTTATTTGTTTACAATTCTTTATGCATAGAAGACAGTTGAGTACATATCACCAGTTACAATGAAATATACTTGCAGTTACAGGAAGTAGTAAACATTTGCAATAAGGGAACAGTATACATTGAAACCCTCCCCTTCTCCTTGTCCTCTTTTTCTGATGTCTGTCTTATATACAATGTTCATGAACTTTATACAATAACAGAAGGGATGTTTCGTAACAGAGGCATAATTGACAGGCTCTCGTCATCTCACGCCTAGACTACTGCAACTCCCTCCCTCCTGGCTGGTCTACCTGCATGTGCCATCCGACCTCTGCAGCTCATCCAGAATGCAGCTGCTCGTCTGGTCTTCAACCTTCCTAAATTCTCCCACACCACGCCGCTCCTCCGCTCCCTTCACTGGCTTCCGGTAACTGCTAGAATCCACTTCAAGACACTGGTACTTGCGTACCATGCTGCGAATGGATCTGGCCCTTCCTACATCCAGGACATGGTTAAACTGTACACCCCAGCACGTGCACTCCGCTCGGCATCGGCCAAACGGCTCGCTGCACCTGCACTGCGAGGGGGACCCAAGTTCCCATCTGCAAAAACACGTGGGTTTGCTATCCTGGCTCCAAAATGGTGGAATGAGCTCCCCATTGAAATCAGGACAGCAGAAAGCTTACACATCTTCCGGCGCAGACTGAAAACTCAACTCTTTCGACTCCACTTCGAGCGATAGAATTATTAACAAAGCACTTATATACTAATAAAGGACTGGCTTATCTAAAGCCAGTTGAGTAGCACTTGAAATGTTTGGCTCTATGAAACCTGATGTACTCATATGATTCTGTTTTCTTCAAGTTTGTATTTTGTTGGTCGAATGCACTTATTGTAAGTCGCTTTGGATAAAAGCGTCAGCTAAATGCAATGTAATGTAATGTAATGTAGTGAGGGACAATCCTGCAGGTGTAATAACAGTCAAACAAACAATAAATTACAATATTTTGCTAATTAGACCAAGCAACCTTTTTCTTTTGGTGGTAGTACTGGTTATCAGCTAGTTTGTTGTTAAGCAACCAGTGCTTTGTGATGGTTTTCTTACAAGCCTTTATCAGAACTCCGAATAAATATTTATTAAAGCGCCCTAAATGAAAGTCAACCTTACCCAAGATAAAAGTGCAGAATTGGAATGGTATTTTCCTGTTGAGTATTTTTTCCAGTACTTTATGAATCTCTGACCAACAATGTTTTATCACTGGGCACTTTCCAAAATATATCCCAGGGTTTCTGCTTCCCTGCTCCCACATAGTCTCCAGGACTTTGAGTCGTTTATTTATGAATTCAGTCTTGTGGCGTGTTCTCTGGTGGTGAGGTTGATGTTGTTGCAGTTTGACAGATGACCGAGGGGATTGTGACCTTGCATGGCCTCTAGTTTCACTGTGGTAAACTGGTAGTAAAGGCCAGTTACTGCAAGCTGGATGTGGTGACCCTGATGTGTGTTTTATAAATATTCTGCCCACACTGCTTAGCTTTGGCTGCTGAGTGATGGATAAATCTCTCATCGTTATCTTGAAGAGACTTTTGGCAGTATCCAGAGACTGACAGTGCATATCATACAAATCTATATTGATATCATATTAGAATAGGTTTAATGTCAGAGTTTCCAAAAACATCAGAGTGAGCCCCTTCAGCAGCTGCTGACAGGATAACTGCACTCTGCGGCTCTGATACATTTCAGATGTGAGACACTTCACAAGATAGGAAAGTTGATCAAATGCTTTTACTCTTCATCCACATTTCTACTTTTGGGAAAATTAAGGGGAACACAATTTAGACTAAATAGAACACCAGAACACATTTCTGACAAGTAAAATATCTGAAATGTGACATATATGTGATGATTCTGTTTAGTTTTGGTTTTGTTGTGTGCTTTTTTTGTGTTTTCTTCTGTCTCCCCCCCCTCCCTTCTCTGTTTTTCACTGCAGGGCTGGTGTGAGACAGGGAGTTGGCTGGCTCCTCCCAGTAGCAGACGAGGCACACCTGTTTCCACTCACCTCTTCACCTGTTGATATAAAAGCCCGGTCCTCATGCCACTTCCCTGCCAGATAATTCCGTCGTGTTTGACCCTCCTGTCTGCCTTGCTGCTCTCCTCGTTCCTGTGATCTCGTCGCCTGGATTTTTGTCTCCTGTCCTTTCTGTCTCCGTGCCAGCCAGCTTCCTGCCTCCACTGCCGTTACCTGTGCCTCTGCTTAAAGTAAACTTTTTGTTTTTGACCATCTCTCTCTCTAAGTCTTTTGCTTTGGGGTCCAATATCTCTAGGCCGTAACACTATATGTCACATTGGGCTTTAATGGTAAAATAACTCTTAATAACTTAATTAATGAGGATGATTTTTTTGGTATAAATTTGTTTGAACATTCTTTGAATTGAAGAATAAAGAATATATTAACTAAATATAATTGAATCAGATAAATTAACTGAGCAGATCATAATAATAAGTGTGCATATATGTCACTCCGGGTTTTCTATGAAAGTTTAGGGTTAAAGTCCCGATGTGACATCGGTGTCACAGCGATGTTTGTCTCATTAGTTTCATATCAATTTGATCAAGAAATGTTTCCACAACAGGTTACATGTAATAAAGGACATGTTATGTAAGCATTTTAATTCTTAAATGGCTTGAATTTTACCTTCTTTTTTTTTGCAACAACAAAAAAAAGCTTTTGAAATTTAGCTAGTTCTGTCACATGTGGTAGCCTGGCACATGGACATCTTGGACATGTTGTTATGGGAACACAAAATCAAATGACCATGACCCACCTGACTGTTCAGGGTGTGTCACTTGGGGTCTTCATGAGATAAAATAAAGGCTAAAGGAACGTTCCAGAACATTTAAAGGTCATGTGACACCTGTGTCACGTTGGGTCCTTATGGGTTAAAGAAGAACCAACTTGTCTAACAGGAAACCGATTTTCTTAGTCTGAGATGTGTTTAGTAATTCAGGCTCTGATCTGCTTTAAGTGTCTTTATGAAACAAACTGACCCGTGATTATGTAGCGTTATTAAAGACTGGCTTTTCACAATAAGATACGCCTTTTATGAAACTATCCTCTGGAGGTTAACAGAAAGAGATAAAACACACAATAACAGGAGGAATTTGAATCCACAACCTTCTAACTGTACTGTATAAGTTATTCTCTGCTAGCTGAGTTATTTTAACTCTGTGTTTCACTGTATCAGGGTGAGAGCTGGCCATGTCAATAAGCAACTTGGAAAAAACAGTGGAAAATTGCCAGACATAAAATAAAAATAAATGCCCCTCTCCTATTCTTATAATTGGCTGCTGCCCTGAGGCTGAGAGTACTGAACTCCCAAAAAGGAAACAATTTAAACATCGCATTTCCATGTAGATTTGCCCAATGACGATGGAAAACTGTGGGAAAAACTGAGAATACTTTGGAGCATAATATCATAATAAAATGTGTTTTAAAGTATACACTGTAAAAAAATGCTGTGCCACAGTTATTTACAGTGTTTGTGCACAGTAAATTACTCTATACCATTTTTGAGTATAATACAATTTTTCCAACCAAAAATTACAGTAACTCTGGAGGTACTTTAAAAATAGCAGTAGTAATGTCCCAACTGTATACAATCACAGTAACCAACAATGTACTGTAGATATTCATAGTAACCATCAATGTACTGTAGATAATCACAGTAACAACAATGTACTGTATAAAATCACAGTAACCAACAATGTACTGTAGATAATCACAGTAACAACAATGTACTGTAGAAGATCACAGTAACCAAAAAAGAAAGAACCAACTGAAAAACCCATTTCTAGAATAGCTAAAATATCTAAAATATCTTAAATAAACCAACATCTTTTTTTTAATATAAATAATCTTGATGCAGTGTAATTACTAGTTTGGCTATACTAGATATTTTATATACTTGGTAGATATATATTTGTAAGACCCTATGTCTTTGCAAACCGGAAGAACTACAACTGTGGTGCTGATTTGTTCCAAGCTGCATAGCGTGGCTCTAGGGAATTGTAGTTTTTAAATATATTAGTGTTTTTCCTAAAATTGGAAGTTATAAATACTGAATTAAGAATACACTGAGGGTTTAAGGGGATGGTAAACACATTTGTGTAATCAGATTTTAAATATCACATTTTTAAATGGGTGAAAATACATTTTAACCATATTTGACCCAAATTTGACAGTGCCCCCAGTTCTGACTATACTCACATGATAGCTGAGGTCCCATGTCTGTAGTCCCTTTTGTTGCTTAATTATAAGCCTTCAAACATGCACCAAGGTCAAGTTTCAAAGGTCAGTATTTCAAAGCAGGAGCCATGTGGAATCTTCATACTGGCATGTGTTACTCTCCAGGTCAAGACCTTTCCAACAATTTATTTGGTGTACCTCTACGGCAAAGTTTTAATTTCCTCATTTCATGGTCACAAGCCATCCCAGGCGTATAGTTTCAGAGAGCACTTTCAAGGCCCAATATATAGAAGCTTTTTTTTTGTTTATTTGTTTTTGTTTTATGGAAATAGTGACCAAAATGAGTCACCTTCAGAGATTACAATAGTACAGAATCTGTTTCATTAGCCAATGCAAGCATACAAAGAATGTGTCTTGGCATTGCACCTTAAAAAAACGCAACACAGAGGAATACAAATATTATTATTATTATTATTTTGTTGGCTCAATTCCCAGTCCAGTTTGAGTCGCCGAGAGGCTAAGCTTGGCTATAGGCTGTGACGCGTTTTCAAAGAGGAAGTCCACACCGAAGTAATATAATCTGACAATATTTAATTATCAAAAATGAACGACAAACTATAGGGACAAAAACGGTCAACAGAGAAAATGACAGCACAAGCTCACCCTCTGTCATCCACACTCAACATCAAACAGGTGACGTATATACACTGTAAAAAAAGATCCTAATTTTACAGGAAATAACTGTACGTTTTTATAGTAATTATCATGTTTTTTTAAATAACTTGCAAAATCCTGTAAAATTACAGATATTAACTATAAATTAACAGCACAACACATTATTTTAAGTATTTTGACAATAACAACAAATAACATTTATTTCATTTTTTTTTTAAAGAAGTACTATATAATATTCACAGTATTTTTGCACTTTCAGAAAATACATGCAGATGTACGTAAAATAAAAATAATTATCTGTAATTAAATATATAACTCGTATTACAAAAGTGTATTACTATTATAAGACTTTAAGATATTTCTTTGTAATTTTAATGTAAACACAAAACTGTAAAAAAAAAGTTAAACATTTTAACATAAATAATTTTCTTGATATTCCATTGAATCCTCCACAAACACAACATATCCAATGTTGAAACAAAAGTAAATAAATAGTTTTTCATGAAATTCCTAACTTACTATATTGTAAACATCTTCAGTTGACAATATTATTTAAAAAATCATAGAAAGTGGAGAAATCTCTGCAGGGAGGACCAAGGTTTAAAACACACACTGTTATTTACTCGACAATAAGTCAGTTAAATGACATTTAAATAAAAACGAGCCGTTTAGTGGAGAAAGGGAATACTGCTGAATACACATACTTTACAGAGATGCTGTATGCGAAACCAATGTGAGTTTGGAAAATTGCACAGTATTTTTCTATTTTAGTATACCTCAACAATGGAATTATGATCAGTGGAAATGGCCATGACACCTCTCCTTTTAAATAAGTAACTTCCCAATTTACAATAATACCCTATAAAAGGTCCTGATTGGTTGATATAAACGTCATCTAGGAAACCTGCCAATTAGTCCAGCAGATATGTGAAATATCTGAAAGAATTGTGCTTTTGATGATAAAAGCATGAAATTTGGCACACTGTTAGAGCATGTCCTAAGGAAGATTTTTGGCTATAGGGCCATCGCAAATTTGTCCAATGGCGCCAATGGCGGCCATTTTCAAAATGGCCGCCATTGGTGGTTATTTTGCCAGTAGCTTGGGATCTAGACCACCTAGGATCTTGATTCTGGTGGCTAATCCTACATTTTCAAGGATGGGGAATGCATTGGTACTATTTACAACATGCTAGAGCCTGTCCTAAGGAAGATGTTTGGCTATAGGGCCATCGCAAATTTGTCCAATGGCGCCAATGGCGGCCATTTTCAAACTGGCCGCCATTGGCGCCATTGAACAAATTTGCGATACTATTTACAACATGCTAGAATGTAGTTAACTATATGTATCTGGTATCCTGATTGACTGACTCCTGGCTGCTAGTGCGGTCATACAATACCAGAGAGCAGTGTCACACTCACTTCTCTACTTCCCCTCTTCTACGACCAGGCCAAATCTGTGGCCAAGATTCATCATTCCATCGATGTGGTAAGGCAGGCATTAGAGATTCTGAATCCTGGTCAGATCACTGGATCAACCTCTACGCTGTGGCTAAACAAATCCAGTGGAGCTCGCCAGCAACTCACAGAGAAGATCATTTTATTGTGATGTTTGTTGGGTTTCACATTGAGATGGCAGCACTCAAGGTACTTGGCGACCTCCTGGAGGGGTAGCGGGTGGACAAGAGCAGTGTCATGTTCCCAGTTCCACTTCTGGTCTATCATCCTGCAGCTGGAAATAGAGTTGATGATCTATGTGCGATCAATAAGAGAGGCCGACTTCCTACTCTACATAAATGCCTTGACCAAGATTGTGCCTTGGTTCCTTTCTCTGGGACACACCCACTATGCCAGGACACCAGTCCACTTACGTGACATGATAGTGCTAAAAGATAACCATCCTGATGTCCATGGGCAGTTTCTGAAAGGAAACTTTGCTGTGAAGAAGACGACACGCAGCATCTCTGCTATTGCCATTGACCAGGCCCACGAGCAGAACAATGCCTCTGTGAAAGGTGATGGTGGTGCTGTAGGCCTGACAGAGAACCCTGCAGCTCTGCGACGCTGGATGGTGTCTGGCCCCGAGATGGCACGTGTGGTTGGGGAGTTTGAGGCCTCCACTGAGAAGAGAAAAAAGACTGACACCCGGCACCATGAGCAGACCAAACATGCACAAATGGCATATGCACAAGATGTTAAAGCACTAATTGGTGCTATATAAGACATGGGCAATCCATTATGTCAAATAAGCAGTGAATATCTTCTTGTACTGGATACTAGAGACCTTGCAGATGCAGCAGTCATTGACACTCTGAACCAGATTGAGAAACTCGGACAGGACGGGTATGACACCTACAGTGGAGGAAATAAGTATTTGATGCCTTGCCGATTTTGTAAATTCACCCACTTACAAAGAAATGAACAGTCTATAATTGTAATGGTTGGTTTATTTTAACAGTGAGAGTAAGAATGTCAAAAAGAAAATCCAGAAAATTACATTATATAAAAGATAAACAATTATTTGCATTTATCTGTGGGAAATAAGTATTTGATCCCCTTGCAAAAAACAAGGATTCTGGCTCCCACACACCAGTTACATAAGTCCATTTCCCCTCATATCAACTTGTTACCTGTATAAAAGACACCAGTCCACAGAATCAATCAATCAGATTCCAACCTCTCCACCATGGGCAAGACTAAAGAGCTGTCTAAGGACCTCAGGGATAAGATAGTAGACCTCCACAAGGCTGGGATTGGCTACAAAAGCATCAGCAAGCCGCTTGGGGAGAAGGTGACAACTGTTGGTGCGATTATTCGGAAATGGAAGGAAAATAAATTGACATCAATCACCCTCAGTCTGGGAATCCACACAAGATCTCGCCCCTTGAGGTATCAGCCAAGAAAACTATTGGTAACACACTACACCATAATGGATCAAACCCTGCAGCGCCCACAAGGTCCCCTGCTCAAGAAGAACATGAAAGGCCCGTCTGAAATTTGACAATGAACATCTGAATGATTCAGAGAAGGGTTGGGAGAAGGTGATGTGGTCAGATGAGACCAAAATGGAGGTGGAAACATTATGCTTGGGGTGTTTCTCTGCTAAGAGGACAGGACCACTTCCCTGCATCGAGGAGAGGATGGACGGGGCCATGTACTGTAACATCTTGGCTAATAGCCTCCTCCCCTAAGCCATGACACTGAAAAATGGTCATGGATGGGTCTTCCAGCAGGACAATAAACCTGAACATACGGCCAAGGCAACACAGGAGCTGCTAAAGAAGAAGCACATTTAGGTGATGGATGTCTCCGTACCTTAATCCCATAGAAGATCTGTGGAGGGAGCTGAAGTTTTGAGATGCCAAGCATCAGCCTCAACACCTTAAGGATTTGGAGAGGAACTTCAGAGAGGAGTGGACCAGAATCCTTCCTGAGATGTGCACAAACCTGGAGACCAACTACAAGAAGCGTCTGACCTCTGTGCGTCCAACAAGGGTTTCTCCACCAAGTACTAAGACATGTTCTGCAAGGGGATCAAATACTTATTTCCCACAGTTTAATGCATATCAAATTGTATATTTTATATAATGTCAATTTCTGGATTTTCTTTTTGATATTCTTACTCTCACTGATAATTTAAACCTACCATTACAAATATAGACTGTTAATTTATTTGTAAGTGGGCAAACTTACAACATCTGCAAGGGATCAAATACTTATTTCCTCCACTGTATGTCAGTGAGCGCCTGGTCAAACAGACAAAGCCCATCAAAGATCCCATTCAAAAGGAAAAACCTCCCTCTATTCAGCCAGCCTCCAGTCCGAGAGAAGTCCAGGTCCCAACAACAGCTCTCATCTCTGAAGAATGACTGTTCTCTGTTCTCTAGGCTGTACATTGTATCTGAGATACGTGATGGAAGTCTGGATGAGATTTTTGGGATTAATTATGTAAAATATAATATACTTGAAAACCAGGCATGTCCATCATCATTGTCACAAATGGGCAAGCTCAGAACTGGTACCAAGTCAGACTTGGTGGGCTGTTTGGAGGACCTGATTTCTTTACAAGAGAATGCATCCCACCCCACAGTTAAGGCTTCATCCTTGATGGGCCTACTCTTGTGAACATGCTATGACCTGGTGCTGCTAAGATGTTTTTTTATTATGCGCAGAAAGCGTTCTCTCCATACATCCTGTCTCAGCTGGAGCATGTCAGCAGAATTGATGTCGTGTGGGATGAATATTTCCCCGAAAGTCTGAAGGCTGAAACACGCAGCAAGAGAGGGAAGGGAGTTCATAGACCGGTTGAGCCATCCTGTATCATTCCTGGAAACTGTCCAGAGTGTCTGCGCATTGAAGACAAGAAGGCTGAACTGTTCTTCTTCCTGGCAACCAGTGTGACAGCCCTCAACACTGACAAACAAATAATCAGTACTTGCAACATGCACACATGAGGAGGCTGATACCCGCATCCTAGTGCACCTAGGAGATGCTGTGAAGGAAGGGTATAGCAAGGTGTCAATACGCACAGTTGACACGGATGTGGTAGTACTGGCATTCACAGCAGCCCAATCCCTCAACATCACTGCTGTGGGTTGCCTTTGGAGCTGGGAAGAGTTTTCGGCATTTAGCAGCTCATGAGATGGCGAGGTCACTAGGTCCAGATCGATGCATAGCCTTACCAATGTTCCATGCATTTACGGGATGTGATAGTGTCATCTTTTGGTGGCAGGGGCAAGAAGACGGCGTGGGATACATGGATGACGTTTGATGATGTCACTAGAGCCTTCCGTGCCTTGGCTGCCACCCCAGACTCCGTACACAACTGGATGGAGCCTCTGGAGCGATTTGTGGTATTGCTGTATGACCGCACTAGCAGCCAGGAGTCAGTCAATCAGGCACGCAAGCAGCTCTTCACCCAAAAAGGTAGAACAATTGAAGGATTCCCCCCAACACAAGCAGCATTGATTCAGCACACAAAGAGAGCTGCCTTCCAAGCTGGTCACTGCTGGGGACGGATGATGTTTGCAGCCCCTGAACTCCCATCCCCAGGTGACTGGGGGTGGAAGAGGAAGGCCACAGGTGGATGGGAAGTTTACTGGACCACATTACCAGAAGCTACCCAGGCCTATCGTGAACTCCTCTGCTATGGATGCAAAAAGGGGTGCAGTGGACAATGCAAATGTGTCAAGGTAGCAATTCAGTACACTGCCCTTTGCCACTGTGGTGGACTGTGTTTTCAGAACTAAGTCTGCATTTAGTTGAAAACCTGTAATATTACATATAAAATTATGTAACATGTATTACTTCACCATAAAAAATATGTTAATGGTTTTACTGTGTATTTTGTTCCCTGAATACCAGATACATAAATAGTACCAATGCATTCCCCATCCTTGAAAATGTAGGATTAGCCACCAGAATCAAGATCCTAGATGGTCTAGATCCTAAGCTACTGGTAAAATAACCACCAATGGCGGCCATTTTCAAAATGTTCATAAAGGTATTACATTTTGTAGCTTGTTTTCAATAAGTATATCAATTGTCCAAAGAGGTTGTATTCTACAGTCTGCTTGAATGTAATCATTGCGTAGGTGTGTAGTGTGATTCTGTGTAGTTTATTTATGGCATCCCGTTGGATTTGACGTCATCTGAACAGGACATTGCACGCTCACTGCTTGATAGCGCGTGAAGGTCCGTTTACGCCGGTTGTTAAACTACATTTTTATGGGGAAATGCAAGTCTGCGTCCAAATGGTTGGAAGATAAGGAGGAAGGACAATCAATACTGTATATAGTAAATGTGAGGTAAAGTGTGTCGCCAATGTAACCGGTTAAAACTCCAAGTGGCGATGAGGTCTTAAAATGTATGGAAAGGGTCTTAAAAAAGGTCGTAAAACGTCTTACATCTGACTTCAGGATTCCTGCATATACCCTGTGTGTTAGACTATGTTGTTCCCCCCTTCTTAACTAATATGAACGACTCTTCATAGAGCCACATCCACACAGCTTTAAAGTTGTACGAAGCGGAAGCATTACATTCGCCTAGTTGTAGTTTCTAAGGTATTAGATTATGTTGAAAATGTTGAAAATGTTAAATATATGTTTAAAACATAAAGATAAAAAGGCTTAAAAAAGTTATTGTTTAATGTTTTAAGGAGGTGACGCTACTCAGCCAATCAAATCGGTGCAGGCAGTGAGTCAGCATGGTAGATTCAAACACACACACACACAGAGATGAGACAAGAAGAGAGAAACAGTCGGAATCATTTCAAATGGCATGCTCAAAAAAGAGAAAGGTAGACAGTGAAAACAGAGCATTTACTGACATTTTCTCTTACTGGACCTCTTTGAAATGCATTATAGCAACAACAACAATAACAATAATAATAGCTATGATAATTGGGAGGGGGGGCGCGGCTGTTATGTTCTCTGAGGGGAGGCTCACCTTCCCACACTTTGAAAACCCCTGTGCTAGAGGAAAGGAGCCATAGACCTTTTCTGCTCACTTTGGTTCAACCGTGAATTAGGGTGAGCTCTCTGTGCATGTGGATTGTATGTAAAAGGAAAAACACTTTCTCTTTTTGTTACACTTAGTTTTTTCCTCCTTGTGAGTGTTTTTTTTGTTATTCCAGTACTTACTCTGTTAAGAGGGATTTTCTGTTCATTGACATTAAAAAGACAATTTGTGTTACATTCAAGACTGTGTCTCTGGGTCGTGCATTTGGGTTCTCCAGTTTGTGTCGAGGTCGTGACACCTTTTCAACTACAGCACGTCTCTAAAATGGCTTGGCAGAAGAAATGGCTTCATATTTTTAGTGTTTTGTTATCGCCACTGTTTTAAAAATGCAATCTCCATGTTTTTGGATATTAATATCCATTGTTTTATGGATGAAAATATTTAAGTGTAGGAATTGCAGCTGTTGGTCCAACCCGGTCTCTCACAGTCTGCGTACAAATGACACGACTTTGCAAAGGCGTGCAATAGATACGCAGAAGTCCGTTTTTGCGTGCATATGATACGCTGATATTGCACCTCAAACCTTAAAACAAAGAGCTCTGTGGCTTCAGGCTTGATCGCCGTTCCAATGACAGTTTTAATGTTTGCGGTGCAATAAACGACACAGCAGCTTATTGGGTTATGGTTAGGGTTAAATAAATGGCAAAGATATGTAGAAAATAAACGCATTTAAGATACGTTCAAAACAAACGTAACGTGGGAGAAAATTGTAGAAAAAAAACGTATTTGACATACGTTCATAACAAACGTAACGTGGGAGTATCATATGCACGCAAAAACGGACTTCTGCGTATCTATTGCACGCCTTTGCAAAGTCGTGTCATTTGTACGCAGACTGAAGAGAGTGGGCTGGTTGGTCAGTTACACAGTTTATAAGACATGGAAGATAATTGTACATGGGATATGCAATGGAAGACTACATGTGTGGTAGCCATGGTATGCTCACCCATTTAGCACAAGAAAATACATGTTCTTGATACCGTTCAACAATTAAGAATGCATTGTTAAAATGTATTGTTTGCTGTCTCCCTGCAGTTATTGGTGAGCTTTACAATTGTGTCAAGAATTTCTGGTAATCTGTAAATTACCAGCATGACATGAAGTATAATATAATAAATAAATTGTTTTACAGTTACAATACTGATACTGTAACTTAAAATTATAGCATTAAAGTTTCTATTTTACAGTTGAAACACTATTACCGTAAACAAAGATACAGTACTTTTTAAATGGCAGTGTTTTATTTTATAGTCAAAATACTAATCCGTAAACAAAAATACAATGCTTGGAAATTACTGTGTTTTATTTTACAGCTATAACAAAAAATAAAGTAATTACATATTACTGTGTTTCATTTGACAGTTTAAACACTATTACCGTAAACACAAATACAGTACTTGGAGGTTCCTGTTTCATTTTACACTGTTACTGTAAATAAAAACTTTTAAATACTGTGATTACCTTTACAGTATGTAACTGGCAGCAATTGACAAGTTACTTACTGTAATTAATTGTTCAGTAAGTAACTTGTCAATTGCTGCCAGTTACATACTGTGAATTGCACAGTACGTTTCTTACAGTGTAGTGACAAACATTTTTTATGTGGTTTACTGTCTATTCACTGTTAAATGTATTAGATATTATTTAGTGTGCTATCTTACTAGTGTAGTTGACAAATAACCATGTGAGGAGTTCATCTTTAACACTGCCAACAACTATTGATACAAACTTTAATATTTGAGTATTGCATTCGTACTCCATTCATAATATTCATGGGGACAATTATATTTGTGTGCACATTTTCGCTCCATGTGCCACAATGTTGTGACCAAAACATCATAAACACGGTTGTCATGCATAAATGAAAACAGGTTATAAAGGACTTTCATGAAGGTGTGTGATGGCAGGAAATCTTTGTGACGGTGCAGCGCTCATTAGTTTGTCAGAGAAGCCTCTCCCTGCAGGGATATGACAGCCGCCTTCTGCATTGCTAAGTCAAGCGCTGACAGCTGTGACATCAAATCACTGTTTGAAAGCATAACTCATCGCTACGACATTGTGTCATCATGAAAAGGATGCCATACCTGCTGCCGTAGTCTCAGTGCAACACGCCTCACACGCTGACAGCAAACCACACCAATCTGCAGCGAGAGGGAGAGGGGGAGGTGGAAGGTGGAGGCTAAAGGATCATGATGCATGGGGAAAAGGAACGGAGCATGTGGGAGGGCAGAGGGGAGGTTGAAGTGTAACAAGGCGCTGTGGGAGAAACATGTGGACAGGAAAACTAAAGGAAAATAAATATCTGAAGTTTGAACAAACTGAGACAAATATTCAATCAAAATATATCTTATATTCATTTTTATGAGCAGGAACTTAAGAACTTGTTTGACCTAATGGTAATTTTCTTGTGTTCTACTCTACTACATTTCAGAGGCAAATATGATTTACTCCACTACATTGATTTTGACTGCTTAATGCATGAGCTCTGTTAAGTATAACATAAAACATTCATGTGTTTCCATCTTACAATTTATTTATCAAAATAGTAATCAGAATAACAAGTATTTCATTGTATTTCACTGTACACTATTTCATTTTACATTCTGTTCTTGTATATCTTATTCATTTTACATATATAGACTCCTGCCTTTATTTGGTCACTTACAACACTCTGCATTATTTAACTTATTGTATCTATTGATTTGTTCTGACATACATTACGTTTAATTCATTTGCATTACTTGCACATGGGTCTGCAACTTAATCTGCCTTATTTTTATCATAATGTATTCTACTCTGTTTCTTCTTGCACCATTTTTTTTATTGAATAAAGATAATAATAATATTGTTTTATGTCCTATAACTATGTTACAAGTTTGACGAGCTTAGGACTTAAGATTTCCATTGCAATTTCACCACTGTAGCTAGTGTGCATATAACAATAAAGCCTTTGAATCTTTGACAGTTACTTTACACATATCAAAACACTATACTGTAGTATGTTGCAGTACTTCTTATCTACAAAGTAGAATATTAAAATGATCTGACAAAAACAGGAGAATATACCAACCACTTTTGATACTTGTGTTACATTTAGCTGATAATACTTCTGAACTTTATATTACTCTGAAGTGGGCCATTTTTCAGAATGAATACTTTTTATACATGAAGTATATTTTTTGATGCTTAAACTTTTACTTAATTAAACTTTGAAATACTACTTCTACTTGTAGCGGCGTATTTTAACACCATTGTATTTGTATTTTCACTCAGTTAAATCATCTCAGTCAGTACTCGAGTTGAGGGGGGATGAGGGGGGATGGCATCCCCCCTGAAATAAAAACGGTCAAAATCATCCCCCTTCTAAAACTGCCATCCCCCCTTTCCATCCCTTATGTCATTTTATCAATGAACGTGGCACTGGTATTACTGCTATTTCAACATTCATTTTGCGCCTTTTGAGTAAAATACTGTGGGCGAGGGAGCACGCACACACGCAATGACATTTTTACCAAGTCACTGACACTATGCTATGCGAGTGCCCTAGACCGCCAGAGCGCTGTGATGCGCCTGTTTGATTGATGCCAGAAGCTGCGCAGGTAACGGTCATCACAATGGCCAGGCGACCAAGAGGACAACGCGATCTGAGGGACTTCATATTTAAAAAGACTACAAATAAGTCAAGAGTCAGTAATCTTAGTCATTACTCATTACTTTTGTCACCAAAGGTGGAATCTATGGACATAAGCAGCAATGATAACTTAGTTTGGAGTTTAGCTAAGTTTTTCTCTCGTGTTAGCTAGCTGGTAAGACTCAAAACTGTTGATGAAATGATACCACCAGCACCAGAAGAGCTGAAACCCCTCCTTCAAGCAGTGAACACTCTGGTCATCTCCACAGCTGAGTGTGAACGTGGGTTTAGTCAGATGAACATTTTAACCACAACTAGAAGCTCCCTAGAGGTAAAAAGCATGTCAGCCTTGCTTTTCATCAAGTGTGTTGGCCCCCCACTGAACAAGTTCAGACCAGATGTATATGTCAAGACTTGGCTTCAAAGCCATTGCTTACAGTAGCTAACAATCCGAAAGCAAGAGCCAGAAAAATCGAGACCAAAAAGCATGATTATGAAAATCTTTGGAAACGTATATGAGATGAGGGAGAGTGGAATAGGCAGCTATTTTGTATTATCTGTATACTATTTTAATATATTTTCATATTCTGTAAACAATTTAAATTTGCACTTAATGCCCTGTTAAAAAAAGTAACATTGGGAATGTTAACATAAAATATTTGTATTTGACCTGCAATAAAATGATGACGGATCAATATATTAATATATATTTTCATGAAGTGTTACATTTACATAATGATTTAATTAATCACGATACAAAAGTAACCCTTTAGATACCAGTTGTGATCGTATACCAGTAACTGCTTTTTTGAAAAAATAGACTATAATTCAATATTCTAAAAACTATTTTGACTTTATTATTAGTATCATCAGCTGATCCATCTGAATAATAAATGAGGGACTGTTAACCTACAAGATTTGTACCATAGACTTCCATTATAACCACTTTTTGGTATCCCCTCCCCCCCTTTAAATTAAAGTGAAAAAAAGATTTTGCACTAATTGTCCTCTGCATTTGACCCTAAATGTTAGTGGTGCCATGGCAGCTGGGGGACCGACTCCAATTCTGAGATGCCTTGGTCATGAGCAATGGCAGGAGTGTCTGAACATCCATAACATGCATGTTGTTTTAGGAATATAATAATTATCTTTATGCTGGTTGGTCTCCCACCCTCTGCGGGTTATCAGCACAAATTATGTCCCCATATGATAAAATCCACCATCCCCCCTGATTTTTTTTTACAACTTGAGTACTGATCTCAGTTCTTCTCCACACACTGCATTTAGGCATAAAAAGCAGCTGGCATTATTTTGGTTAACACAAATGAGCAAAATCCGTCCTAAGCCATGTATAAACACATTTTCTTTCTTTATATGCTCAAACAGAGATGTATACGTTTACGTTGAGAGGCCTAACTATTCGGTGCGGAAAAGAGATTGACAAGTGAGGGTTTTGCAACACTTATTTTGAAAAAGATGTATACGTTTGGAAACTGTAAGTTCCTACATTTATATCCCACAGCTCGTATTTTGACATGTGACTTTCAACCGGTTTGTGTGAAGTCAGCAGAGGGATTTTTGACAAGCAGAGTGTCGTGCTCTTAGTGTGGGGTCTCTCTTTATCTCCTGGGTAACAGGAAATCATGTGGTTGACTTGTGTGAAAAAAACCAGTAGGGGGTCCCAGGGAAAAGTATACCCTTAGGTGCTTTTGAAGACACCCCCCCCCCCCCTAGTTTCAGCAGGCCCCATGCTGAGCTCATAAAGTAGTTTCCGCCATTTTAAATCAAGAATATGCCTACGTGTGTTGACGTTTTCTTTTTCAATAATTTGATTCTCCACCTTCAAGAATGTACAACAGGTAATGTCAAACATATTATTTTCATCCTGGCCAAATCATTTGTAGCTGCCGACAAGAGAAAACACCCAGTCATTTTCAGATCTAAAATATAATTTCCTTGCTGTGATATTCTCTATTTGCACATTGTAAAAACAAGTAGTCATCCGATGCAATAGTTCTCTCACACTGCACATGGCATGTAGGTGGTGTAGTAATGAACCCGCTTGATGAATAAAAAAGTATATTTACAGAGGCATTACATCCTTCATTATAATGCTTGATCCAAACAGATTTGAGCCTGCTCTCATCCAAAGCCAGCAGAGGATTTCACTGCAAATTGGTGAGGTCCTTTTAACAATGTCCCTGTCTGAGTACTGATAGAGCCTCAATAAATCAAGGCAATCACAAGGAGATATGGGAGAGACTTTGCCGTAAATCCCACCGGGATCATAAATGTACAGCATCTAAATGCGTCTGTCCACACTCCCTGTCTCGCTCTGTCTCATGCTTTCTTTATTTTAGTTTGTTCGTCTCCATCTTTAAACACTCCCATGTGGATGTCGATTCAATCATCATTGAAATGGTGCTGCTGCTGATGTGCTGTCACTTTAAATGCTCACTGGTTCTTTGGATGATTGTGCCAAATGTCTAATGGCATTTAGCAACAGTTACATCATTCATAGTAAAGAGATTAGAGTGCACCTAATTAGCTCTCCACAACCACTTGTCGGACGTGTCACTTGTGGTACTGGTCGTTGAAACTATAGAAGGAGCTGTGTATAGACGTGTAGAGCAAGCACACTCAGGAAGCCATCAGGAGAGTTCAAGTATACAGGACACACACTCAGACTGGGCATCAGCACTAGGAAAATGAAGGAATTGACCGTTTAAACCTACTAGCAAGTGGTCTAGAGATTGTGACATTGAAACAATACCAGCATTTGATCCTTTAGTGTTAATATTTAGAAGATAATACTATTGGTTTTGCTTGCATAAAATCACTGCAAATGTTCAATTCAATATGACATGTGATTGGTGCAGTTTAGATATTTATTATATTATATTTATTAGATAATTATTATTATTATTATATTTGAA
The DNA here is from genome assembly GCA_943591055.1 of Gobionotothen gibberifrons. Taxonomy (NCBI): domain Eukaryota; kingdom Metazoa; phylum Chordata; class Actinopteri; order Perciformes; family Nototheniidae; genus Gobionotothen; species Gobionotothen gibberifrons. The sequence goes on from CALSBZ010046939.1 coordinate 2,446,264, forward strand.
AGTTTTGTTTAAAGTCTTTGTGTAACAATATTTGAAAGGGGGGAGTGGTTGTGGCATTTTAGGCCACTGGATGCTTTAGTAGAAAAAAGGTGCCAAATTAATTGTATAACTTGTTGGGAACTGCGGAAAAAATGTTTGGATATTTTAAGGATTCCCTAGCCCTAGTTCACACCTTTTAAAATTATCTACACAATGCCGATCATTTAAATAAACACATTAGAGTAAAGCAAAAAGTCCCAGGGATGAAAGGATGACAATGATTTAATCAGCATATAAAGGGAATCAGTGTTTGTTTAACATGTGTTTTGACATTGTGTATGTTCTACACATAATGTCAAGCAGATACATAATTCAGATCTGGAAAAATTGCTCTGTGTTAACTGTTTAAAACGGTTTACACAGTCCAGGATCCAATCATCAACCAGGATAAGTGCACAGGAAGGCTGACGATGAGCTGGAATTCCCTCCACTGTAAACTGTCATCTGAACTACTTCGCAGTGAGACTCCCCAGCATTAGGTAATCGGGTTAATATTGGTGATGAATTACTCGCCTTAGTTTCCCACCTTTCAATTCATGGCTTGTGGTGAATGGGACCCTGAGCAATCCTTATGAATCACAAGGATATGCAAACCAGCTTTCACTTTTCATGGTGGCTCGGCCTTGAGCAGATGTTGCTGAAAAAGCAGTGCGGCTCCTTTGCTCCTCTATTTTTATAAATAAATTGTCCCTTTAGGTCACAGAACTCCCCAGAGCGACATCTCTTTATGGAGATGACCTGCGCCCGCTGAAATATTCTAGACAGTTTTAGCACCTCTACTCTCCCTCTGTGAGTCACTAGAGTCAGCATTTACCCGAACGTCCTGCTGCAGGGCCAACTGCCAAGTACATTTATCACCATATCGACGATATTGTGCGTTCCTGAAAGTGGTGAATGCAGGTGCTTCACTACCGCAATGCCCAGAGGTGCAACAACCTCACTGCAGTGTTATTTAAATATGTTAGAGAATGTGTTTTTCCTGTCAAAAGAGATTATTATTTCAGAGCCTGCTTTACATCTGAAGCTAATACTGGTATGTTACTTGTGTTAACCAGCAGGTGGAGAAGTTTTCATGGAATTTTGCAACCTCCAGCCCCCACTCCTCTTCCTCCTCCGTCTGTCTCATGCTGACCCTCATGAAAGGAGTTCCTGCACCAACTTCATTCCTCTCCACAGAGGGAGAACATATGTTGGAGACTCACCAGAGACACAGCAAACAGAGAAACAAAGCTCTCACACTGGACTTATTTTTTGTTGTTGGATTACTTCTCTCAAGTCAGGGTCTTCATGGATGCGTCTTTGCATGTGGTTTTATGAAGTTGTGAAGTATACATATAACTTTAACCATGGAGACATATTTTGCTGTGAACTCTTTTCTCCTTGCCCTTCTTCTCTCTCTTCATCTTCACTGCCACCTCTTTGTTTGGGCCGCAATGGACTCCTGCTTGGATGAGGAGGGGGCCCCGAGCCGCTGCATGCCCAAGTTTGAGAACATTGCCTTCAACCGCACAGTGGTGG
>CALSBZ010046939.1:2451840-2494025 GCA_943591055.1 Gobionotothen gibberifrons
ACACACACACACACACACACACACACACACACAGCACTGCAGCTGGTTCTCATTCAGTGCCTTCAAAGACAAACAACATCCTGTCTCAGATGTAAAACAATGATGAAAGTCTGCCACAGTTGGCAGGAGGCTTTCAAATGATTGCCGCGCATTTGCGACACATTTCTCTGTAAGAGGCTTGTCGACTCTATTGCATTTGTTAACCAAGACCCAGCGTGATTAGTTGATAAATACACTCATCTGTGCATTTGCTGAACATGAAAATCTGGGAGTAAACAGATTGTAAATATTGAGTCTACAGCACTTGTGGTGAGTTTAGTCTCAAACTGTCTAGGTCTTTGGCAGCTGTGTTGAGTTGACATTAGTGACTGAGCGTAGGGTCAGACGCTGTACGTCCTCAGCTCAGTCTTTACTCTTTATCTCTGTGTCCAAACATTTTTATTAGTGTGCAACATGAACAGCTTTGGTTGGATTTGTGAGGCTCCACGATTCTCGATCAGCCCTGTAAAGTCACACTTAGGAAGGTGATAAACTGAGTTGAAACTGTGAAGATTAATGTGTGAATTCTATCTTAAGGTATATTTTATCTATAGATATTATGTGTTACTTGGCTCGGTTTCCATTTAACAGCCTTCCCGTCGCACATAAACCCTAATGAATATATTAAGAATGCACTCCTGAAGGTGGATGAATCACGAATCATTAAACATTATGCATAACAACATACAAATACCCTCTGCAATTAGTCTGCATTGCATCATGGGATATTCAACAAATGCTTCATCTTCTGCCTCTTTTATGTTTTTGCTCACCTCATGCAGGGAGTAAATGAAAGCTAAATGATCTCTCCTAAAGGAAAGATACCATTAGAGCTCGCTGCAGAGACAAGAGACAGAAATGCCTAGCTCTGACTATCAGAGAAAAGCAACAGATGTCATTATGAATGTACCAGTGGATTGCATCCCTCGATGAATTTGCAGAGCGGGTGAGACTTAGTGTCTAATGATGTAGAAACAAATCCCCAAGAGCGCGATGAAGAAGCCTGTTAGGAGGATTTCTACATGTTACTTCTCAGTCTGTTCTCAATATGACTTTAGTTTGTGTCTGCCCAGTTAATCCCCCGTAAAGCTGCAAAACATTTGGCACATTCTGTGAGCGTGTTTACATTCAGGAAGTATAGCTCTGCAAGCCTCCCCAATATGGCTTCAAGATGACTGTTTGAAGTGTCCGACCCCACAGTGAGTAAACAAATGACACCAGTCGATAAAAGAGAAGCATCGATTCTTCGTTTGCTCTGAGATTAGTGAAGAAGATGTCAACATTCCTGCAAAACCAAATAAGGACAACAGCTGTGTTGCAATCAATGACTTTCCTTCTTCAGTTTTCCACATTATAAAGCAAAATCCCCCATTAATTCAAGCCATCTGCGTATGCAATATGCAAAAAAAGATAGCAAAATGCATTTTTCATTTAATTAAACATATGCCTGGGAGATTCTTCCCTCCACTATTTTGAACCTTTAAAATGACTTTGCTCACATTTCTTCGAGTAACAATGCAACGCTCATTACACCAAAACTTATTTTGATCTGCTAAATCCCCTAACAGCAACTCAAATGCAAATCTGGATATGGTATATCTCCTCGCTTACTGCAGATCTTCTTCCAGATGAGATTGTGCTCTGAAACCATTTAACTTTTAAACAGATTGAAGTCAAATCACTGTTTCTGGCGAAATAGAAATCCATGAAAAGTCTCGTTTTCTTTTCCCCCAGGCACCAAATGTACGGTGGACTAAAATCTTGCCTTCGATTTTTGACCTATCATTCAATCAATGATATGTTAAGTTATAAGCAATCCTCAGCCTCTCATTGCACTCCTTAGTGTTTTAGTGGGTTGACAAATCACTTTTCTATCGATTAGATCTGTCCCTTTCCTTTCCTGTCGCACCTCAAATGTTGCATCAGACTGCATCCTAACCAGTGATTGGACAACACTGGCATTTCCCCTGTGATTTTGCACTCATTGACCTATTTTGTCTTACAATTCTGAAAAAAACAACGTTTTTTTTCTTTCGCTTTGACCTATGTTTCACTTCTGGGGCCCATTATGGTTGGTATAATGAGAAAATAATCCTTGGGATTCTTCTAGTCCTGCAGGAATGACATTCATTTACCCTGCAAAGAGGCATGGGAAATTAAGCCTACCCCCCATTGTTTTCCTTATTTCTATAATACAATTACGTCTTTTTTTTCTTTTCTTTTGGCTCCTGGGGCCTAAACTATCACCCTACAGTATTTGTCTCTCACATAACCAGCCTCTGATCCGACTGTGTAGCTACAATGGATCTAGTTCCACCAGTAATTCTGAATGATGCCATTCAGAGCTAATCATATCTGTTTTCCACAGGGAAGGCTTTCGAGATAACTTATATACGATTGAAATTCTACACCAGTCGGCCGGAGAGCTTCGCCATCTACAAGCGCACGGAGCAGAATGGGACCTGGATGCCTTACCAGTATTACAGCGCCTCTTGTAGGAAGACCTATGGGAAGGATGACAAGGAGTACATTCGCCCAGGAGGTGACGAGAGGAATGCTTTATGTACCGATGAGTTCAGTGATATCTCTCCCCTGACCGGAGGAAACGTGGCTTTCTCCACCCTGGAGGGGCGGCCCAGTGCTTACAACTTTGACCAGAGCGTGGTGTTGAAGGTAAGGACACATTGTGATGTGTATATTTGTATGCATATTATGGGTATTATTCTTTTTTTCAGATATTTTAGTTCACATGGGTGAATCTAGGTTCACTTAAGATAAGATGAGATAAGATGGACCTCACCTTTATTGATCCCTGTAGGGAAATGCAGGTGTGATAGCAGCAACAAAGGAGAAAGACACAGATAGTACTTATGGAATATACACGGGAATAATACGAATAAAATAAGAATAAACATGTATCAACAGTATGAATAGAAATAACAACATTTACGTGAGTTAAACAAAGATCTGGGATTACAGGGATTTTGCAAAAAGATCACAACTAATACACTAGATCTTAAATGCAGATTTTGAATGCAGAAAAGAAAATAATCACTTACAAATAAAACATTTGAAAAACAAATGAATGCAAAGTAAATATTCCTTCAAGAGACATATTTTACGTAGAATACACTTCAAAAGAATGTGAATGTTTGCTTCTTGTTTTGCTGCCTTACATTTCAAAACGTTGCCAATGTTAGATCTTAGTTTTGACATCCAATATTTATTTTCAAAAACTCCTGGAAAAAGAATGTGTCCCAGCTCTAATTCTGACAGGGTTATTATAGGCCAGCTATCATCACAAGATCACATGTTGTAACAGTGCCGTGCAACTTAAACGTACACTTTTACACAAACAAACATACCTCGGAGCTATACACATATACATGCATGCCTTCAAGCCTTTGGAAGCCACTGAAGGGATTCTAATATTATGTTTGGATCTGATTAACATTTATGAAGCTTTGAGAAGGCTGTGCTGAATTAATGACAGCCTCTTGGGGGGGAGTCTGGGAGGGGCGGGCACAGTGAAACTTAGCAAAAAATGAGTAAATAATATAGCGCTTAATGCAGCCACTCCTTTATTTATTTGACAGGGCTGTGTGTAAATACTTTTCCCTTTGGTGATTACTAAAGATCTTAGCCGTCATGTGTATTAATATATGTTTATTTGAAAGTCTCAGCATTGCTTACAGTAACTTATGATTGATCCAGATGAACATAACCGTGTCACAGCAGTTTATGTGAGTTAGCTAATTAGGGCAGAGATTGTTCAGGACCAACCATGAATAATGAAACAATGGTACTTTCATCTCTGAGCAAACATATGCATGTATGGCCATAAATAGCATATCAGGAAATTGAATTGAGATTGTCCGACTTCAGAAGAAAATAAGTATTTTAAGATGGCAAATCAAGACCAACATTTATGAAAATATCAATACAAAATATTTATACTGATATTTTCTTTTCTTTGGTTTAACCTTAACAATCTAATGGTGTTATCTGACGGATCACATTTACATTTTAGAGACAGCAAGATTAAAAAGAAAGTCAATGGAAAATGGTTTAGTCGTACAACTCAAATCACAATCAGTTTTTTTTCCAAGTAGGTTTCCCGTTCAAAGGATTTGGCCTATTTCTTAAAAAAATGTATTAAAATGTAGATTTAATTTTCTATTCTTTAAATTTAGAATAGAAAAAATGTAAGGTAAAATTAAAAAAATATGGACATATCTTTTTTTATGGTTAAAGAGATATACAACTGTGTGCAGCCTTACAGTATATAATGTTCAATATCATACATTTCTGAGAGAAGCAGGTTTAAATGTGTAAGTATGTGGTTAGCTGGGATATACTAAGTGAAGGACCAGGGTTTACACTTACAAGGCACGTTGGGCAAGTTTAGAAGAAGATCAGGGTTTCAATTTAATATAAAAAAATGATTGAATGTTTTGTGCTTAAATTGACTCTGGAGTTTGTCAATTTTTAACCAAGAAGTTGCGTGCTTTGAGTACTTAAGAATCAACATGAAAACACTAACTCTGGTTGCTACAAGCAGAACACATAATGTAGAAAAATACATTGATTCTCGACGACCAGTTTGCATATTTATGGTTCATTCAATGTCTCCTCATTATTTTAAAGAAAATTATGCAGGCATTATGTGTCTCTCAAAAAGTACTTGCTGTTGTAAACAGTGATTGGAGAAAGGAGAAACCATGATGAATAATCATTCAAAAGTTACCATTTCTCAGTAAAACTTCCACCACCACCTCCATAGTGTTACAGGATGTTTACATCTAGGCCTCCCTCTGCCCGGGTGTTTTCATTCTGGATGTTGCTTGTCTCCACTCTACCTTACGGTGCTGTATGCATGTTGCTATTTTTACTTCCTGACTCTAGAACATGAGCAACAACAAAAAAGCCTACCCTGTAGAGTACATACAGCTTCAACAGTAATCCTTAATTGTTAAAGGAACTTCATTGCGCGACGATCAGTCCTCAGTGATGTCCCTCTCATGTTAGCTAATGATAACTCTTCACTTGTCTGACCTTTTTCCTCAAATGTCATATCGAAATAGTTCTGGCAATGAAAGAATATCACTTCTGTAAAGGAAGGCAGCTGTCCTCCACATCATTAAAAAAAGATAAGTAAGGGTGCTTTTTAGAGGAAGTGTAGATGATATGCACACTGCATACCTCCTAACAAAAAAAGAAATGTGTCAATTTACACCCAGTATGTATTTATGGAGATTTGCAGATTAAGATAAGGCTCTCTATTCATCTGTATTATACTATTTGTATAACAAGATTACAGTGGTGGTAGGATTGTTTCCGACTTGTTTGATCCAAATATATTTCTAGAACTCCAGAGCATTGTAAAGTACAAAAGACAACATCTATTGAAAAAGGATAGATTTTGAATACATCAAAAATTCACAGTTTTTCTTTTAATTAATTTCATATTTAGCTTCAAGCTTTTTTGGCATAACATCAATGTAGCAGCACTATAAAATACATATATATAATCTAACTAACAAAAATCTCTTTTCTCATTTTTTCATAGTGATGATACAGTATCATGAAATATGATTACAATTGATTGACATTCAAATCTTCATTCCTTAAAAGACGATTCAAATATTTAATAAAAGCATAGAGAGCCTTGAACCCATCTTCCACAACTTAATCAAGTGAAGACGAAGAGTGTGTGTTGCTCCCTCTGGCAGTATCTGAGCTGTCCGCTGGATATGATAAATGAATATGTTATAAATCAATCTGAAGATGATTAAGCTAGACTATAGCACACCCGAATCCCAATATTTATCTCGGCTCATTCTTGATGCTTTGATACTCGACTATGAAATATGTTGTTTTAAATATCTGAATGCAACGTTCAGTGCTATCAAATATTCACATAATAACCTGTTCAGAAACATACGGCTGACTCTGATAGATTGTAACTGATGAGGATTCATTGTGACGGCACCATTGTTTTATTCACACTCTCAAACTTCCTTAAGATGTTTGATTTCAAAAGCACAACAGTGTGATGTGGCTGACAAGCCCTTAGGGCTATCTCTGCACACACACCTTCACCCCGCCCCCCTGCCACCCTAACACTCACATGCTTTCTGTGCCGGATGCTGTCTTCTCATAAATCCTCCCCTCCCATCAGCCACGACACTTTAGGTAGTAGGTGACATCTCTCCAACCTCCTGCAGAGTAGAAAGTGGCAGCTTTCCTCCAGAGTGATGCCATTTCAAACTGGGAAAACATGGAGGCTGGAAACACAGCGATGCTGAAGACACATCAGCTCTCAACATTTGCTGACTGCGGTGAGCAACAGGATGGAGACAAGTCCCCTAAAGTCTACAATGAATGAAAATAGAAATGAAATGCTAGTGGGCAATGGGTTGTGCACATTGTGTGTCAGGCTGCTGGCAGTAAAGCGACACACAGCCGTATGAAAGAGGAATCTGCATGTACGACTGGTTTAGCTCCTGAGCTGAAAGCCAACAGATTCTACTCTTATCTGTCTTGTAAGAGCCACAAATAAAGGAGAGTGAATGAAAGAGAACACATTTATGTGACTGAGCAACGGCCACTCAACCTGCTGTCGATAAAAATACGTCTAGAAGTTTCTACAAGTAAGGATGTACTCTCCTCAACACATTGTTCCCTTTCTCTCTGCTCAGTCTGTTCCTCCTGCGCTACTTTTTTAAAGAGAGCATTCTTTTTAAATGCTTACAAAAAATGATAGCAGCAGAGATGATTAAACTGTCCCTTTCTGAATAATCTCTTCACATTAGTCTATCACTTTTCAGCCTCTCTATCCATCTGATATATACTTCTGAACTAAGGCAGGCTGAGACATTAGGTTTGTTGTGAATACAGCATTGAGTATTTAAAGTATTGTTAAGTCAGCATTATGTTTTCAGTTGGATATGCATGCTTCATACATGAACAGAGCCACAAAAACATTTAAAGGATTATGTGGGATTAAGGAATTAAGGTATCATAAAAGTAAACGATAGGGAGACAGAGCATTGGTGTTATTCAGGTTGGTGGAAATGTGCTTAATCTCATGACCCAAGTTCTGTTACAAGGAAGAAAAATAAAATAAAGTTTCTACTGTAATCTTACTTTTTTCACAACATTTAAATTGCCCAAAATAAAATGACTGAGTAACTATGATCCCCATGTTGAGGGGACTTTTTTGTATTGCTTACACTCAGCAGTTGGTCAATTTTGTTCAGCTTTCCAAAAGAAAATAATGTTCAGTTGGCTGCTGCCTGCTGCTGTCCCATAATTCAGTGCCGGTGACATGTCATTTTGTCCACACTGAATGTTTCCCATTAAGCTCTGTAAAGTGTAAAACGAGTGGGGACGACTCTATTTTTAGGCTTTTTGAGCACTGAGTTCTCATGTGGGTATGTGTGGGGCACAGTGTTTTGTGCTGCACCTTGTAAGGTGTTATCACACAAGAAAGAATGTTCTACACCAAATGATCAGTAATGTAGCACAAGTGTTGTTGCAGCTTTTGTCCAGGCTCGAATTTCTCATCTATTCAATGGATTTGCACGCACTTTGGAGCATCCAAAGAACCTTAGTAACCCCTTGACTTTACTTCTAGCACCATTTATGTCCTGAAAATATGCTTGTAATATTATTTCTCTCTCAAGATGAATTTTGTCAACTTCAGGGATCCTTTGGCTCTGCTTGCACAATAATCGGAACTCTGTTTACCTTGACCGTGCATTCCCATCATCCTCAGCTATACTGTACGTTGTTTAGGGCTGATTACCAAAACAAACTAAACATACTACCTGCTAAACATCAGCATGGTGGCATTGTGTTAGCATCTTAATGTTACCATCCAGCTCAAAGTGGTGCTACGCCTCTGAAAGAGACACTAGGATATCTTTAGTATGTAGCTACCAAAAAGGGGGCTTTAAAGTTTTTAAATAACTTTTGACTAGAAAGTGGGATATACTATTTTAACCCATAGCCGGTCTACTCTTTAGCAATCTACAGTCTTCTTCAAGTCCGTAGCAATCTCAGATGTCATTCTGCCAGTATCGGGCACAGGCCACAGCTCATGGGGTAGGTTCTGCCAGGTCTTCTGGACTGCACCGGGGGGCATCGGCACATTCTAGTAGGTGGGACATCAGTAGCATTCATTGAATCATAAAACCCATAATGTTCACAGGGACTCTTAGTACCTGTTACGTGACACATTAGTGTTTTCAGTTATCTTCCATTAAAAGCACACCACCTCTCCTTGCTCTGGCTTTAGAGAGGGGTCATGCGTTTCTAATAAAAAAAACCTATGACTCGGCCTATTGAACTGGTTTTACACTTCAGAGGATTCATCCAAAAAGTAATGCGTGTTTATCTTGGAGAGTTTCTTCCCAGGTGTGTCTGTCCACAGCAGCTGGTTGCGGTCGAATTGTCAGTTTAGTTTAGGAACCTGAGGGAAATGACCCGAAAGTACTTCAGTGGCCGTTCACGGAAACAACCGATCGTAACCGAGAAATTATATCATGAAAGTTACAGTGCTTATTAAGCATTTTACAACTTATGTGGTAACTTGCCAAAGTGCTTTATTTTGAACGTTCAACACTATAATATCAAAAGGAGAAATATGAACTTTTTTCCTGATATGATCAAATAAAGTCTCAGTGTTTACTGAGCTGTGTGGGGTTTCTTAAACTTTAAACATGTTTGACTGGTGATATACACTTTGATAGATTAAGGACTAACAAGTTTATAATAAATACATTTGTATTTATTTTAAGGTCTTTTCATACAAGATACGTATTGGGATCATGTGGATTAATGTGGACTGGAGGGAGAGGGTGACGAGCATAAGTTTCACTTCACTTTTTTATTTCAATTCCAAACTTGGTCGTGAAGAACATAGGCCTATGTTTCTCTGTTGTCCACTTTCTTAAACCATAAAAGAGAGCACGGTACAAAGTCTCTAGATGAGTTTACAGTAGTCCGCCGTTCTTCTTATACATCCATGTAGTCTGCTGTATAGAAAACTGTAGTTTCCCCACAGCAGCAGACGCACTTGTAATGCCGTCCGCTGGCGCATCATAAATACGTTGATAGTGCAAGTGCAGTTGGACTCTTAAAGCACCGCAGTCTCTTCTCTCCTAAGTCCTTTTGAATTCTCCTATCCACTATTCCTTAACCCCGTGACGTTTCACACAGAGGTCAAGGAATAGTGGATAGGAATAGATGATAGGAGCTGATTTTTGGACAATTTGACTGCAACCCCTGTCTCTGCTGATGCACCTCAGCAGCATCACAACTGTCTCTTTCTGAATGAGGAACAGCAACAGCCACTTGGATTCTGTTGTCTGTTCCTCACTCAGTATCTCTGGTAAGGTTTTTCTGTGAATATGAAACCACCGTGACCAGCTGGGTGGAACAATCAATTAATTAAGCATTAGTCCGTTTTTCGGGAAAGAAACAGTATTCAGTCAGTAGAAAATAAATAGGTTTGCATTCAAATTCTACTCCATTGTATTCCATAGGCGGTATTTTTCTACACTAAACATTGTGTTAATTCATCTATTCCAGAGATCACATATTTCCTGAGATTAACTGTGAAAGACGGTAACATAAATTGCTATCATAAAGTGTTGAATTATTTATTTACTCTGTACAAAGTCATTAAGATCAATATAAAAGCTCCCAATCAGATTTTATATATTCAATGTAAAAGATAAAATATGTAGAGAGAAATAAATGCTTTATTTTTGAACAACTTAATGACTCTACTGCTTCTGATTTAAGTACTACTGAAGCTAAGATAAACATTAATATAACTCAACAAAGTGTTTATTATTGAATTAATGGCCGCTGTTATGAAGGCAATTAAAACGATGTATTGTATTCAAAACATCGTAAATTACCCGCCTAGCAGGTTATTATAAAATGTTGCTTTAATTAAATACCAATAATTACATCTTAATGTGTACTGTGGAATTAGTTGCTCTCTTTACAGGTATGCAATTTTCATTTAAACAATTTTAGCATTTGATCTCTCCTGTTGATTGTAATTAATGTATGAAAATAAGTCTTTCCTTTTTTTAGTCCGTCTGTAAACTTACTTTTTCAGTCACACTTTATAAAACAGCTTGGATTCCTGTTCATCACAGCAACGGGAAATATTAAAATTTCTGATTAAACTATTGAACCTTTTAGATGTTTGTATTGTCATGATGAGGCCATGCTAAGAAAAAAATGTGTGTGATCTGTCAGGACCTTAGTTGCATTAAGACCTTGCCACTAATGCTGTTGTTGGCTGTGTTTCAGTAAGCTTTAGATTACATCGACCTGCTGATTATAAAGCAGTGAGGATCAATATTAGCCAAGAATACATAGATTGGGTGGCAAATCTCTCAAAAGACCTGCCAAACATCCCCTCTCCTTCGCCCCCCACATCTCCCTCTGCCTCCCTCTTAAACAACAAGATGAGAAGACCTATAATTGACTGTGATCTGTTCTCCCATTAGAATAAAAGGCGGATCAATGGCTCTATTTCTTTCATTAAATCTCTCATTTCCCCTCTGTTTTAGGGCTGATGGGACAGATGGGTATAGTGAGCAAACACAAAAACACATCAGCCATCCTCTTTGATGCGAAAGCAAAGCCGGTGGAATGTCAACTACCTCTTCTGTGCAGTGAATCATCTTTAAAAAAAAACAAGATGGTGAAGCATACTCTTCTTTAATGTTGACATACTGCTTCCCCACTTGACCAACAAATACTAGAATAACAAAAAGAAAATCAATAAAACTCAACTCAATAAAAGGGTCAGGGTCGAGAACAGCACTGGAAAATAATACCCACAACTGCACTATTTCTTGAATATAAGATGAAGGGCACAGACAGGATGGTGGAGAGGGCCACAGAGAGGGATGTTCAAGCAAGGTTAGGTTAGTGTGGTATGATTTAAACAATGTATACTGCTTAAAGTTCAAATCCAAATCATTGCAACTACCTGCTGAGTTGCAATGACATGTAATGATCATTTTCGGCTGTTCTCGTTATTTCACAAGCACATCAGGAGATGGAAAGAGCTTTACCGACCATCAGTATCATGCATCTACTTGTGCATATACAATTCACAAACAATATGACATGTGAGCCATTTGCACCATTATACACCAAGGCCAATTCATTGTATGGGTTAGGGATAGGGTCTTTACAGTGCGTTGGTCAGGTGTATTTTGGCTCAGATTTGTGTTCCCACTTGACCCCTGTAGGCTAGTTTAGTTCCTTGCAGATCTGTCCATGCAAATTTCAGATAGTGTCACCACAACACTGAGGTTCTGTTTACACAGGAACAAAACAGGTTGTATCCGCTACTTTTCTCTTTCGTATAGCCCGTTCGTTCCCACGAGGCCGTAACGGAACCGCGGAATTGGCTCTCCCCACCGCTGCTGCTCACTGCTGTAGCGTCTGTAGCGTGGTCAGTAGCTACTGTCAGTAGCTACTGCTACTGCTACTGACCATGCTACAGATGTTAGTGCAACATCTACAACTCCTCTAACACAACCATCAGCAACAAGTGGACATGGAGAACTACATGAACTACATGTTGCTAAATCCACAGAAAATAAACAGAAGGGCAACCAGGCAACCATGGCAACCATGCTCGGGGGGTCTTCTTCGCTGCTTTTGGTGTATTTTGTGGCAGAAGTACAGTGCCACTTACAGGCCCGGCATATGTACTACAGCTTCTCCAGCGGGTCGAGCAGTCTCGTGTAGGGACACGTTTATTGAGCCATATCCGTGTGAACGGAATACTTTTTTTATATCGAATTCGGTTCGTTTGCGCTTTGTTTGCGTTTGTGTTCCCGTGTAAATGGGGCCTGAGGCTGCTCTAAAAGGCGTTGTGTAAGTCCTGTTCTCTCAGAGTCTTTGCTGCTGACGGGTCGGTGGTGGAGCCCAGCTATATATATTCTGTCATGGAGGCACTGTTTCAACAATATTGTCAGTGTAGCTACTGTAGTTCTGCAGTTCACTATACCCACTACCTTCAGAAGTTGTTGATTCCATCACTTTTCCTTTATTGCCGTTAGGGGCTAAATTATAATTAGTCCCAAACTTTGGTTTATGAACCAATGTTTGCTAAAGTAATTGCCATCCGCCTAAGCTGTACTTTGTGTTAGGTGGGAAAAAGCAAATGTTAGCACACTGACATTGGCAAACCTGGTAAATATTACCTGCTTTTCATCAGCAAGTGAGTGTGCTGATGTAAGCGTTAAGCTTGATTCTCTGCTGTGCCTGAGAACAGCTTCACAGCTGCTGGCTCAACCTTAGGCTTGTTTTCATAACTTAAAGGGGACCTATCATGCAAAATGCACTTTTGTACGTCTTTTATACATGAATATGTGTCCCCGGTGTGTCAGGGAACTCACCAAATGTCAGAAAACACAACCCTCTCTCTTTTCCTACATACCCAAATATCTAAAAACGGGGCTGCAACGGATCTGATACAGACTGATCCAGATTTGAAATTGTTCTGACATCAGAAACTGGGAGCTCCGCCTATATGGGCAACTCTCCACCTATCAGGGGAATGAGAGGTTGCGTGGCATGGTAACAGCATGGTAACAGCATGGTAACAGCATGGTAACAGCATGGTAACAGCATGGTAACATGACGCTCGTGCCTCGCCCCCTCCTTTGCAGAGGGGCGTGGTCAGCTGCAGCTCATTTGCCACAGAATCAGCCCTTGTGAAGACAGGGCTGGAATAGAGCAAATAGAGCGAAATGAGGCATGGCTAAAATGCATGATCCGTTTGGTATTTAGAAAAAAAACTTCACAGACATGTTTTATATAAGTATGGCCCTACAATATATTATTCAAATATAGCATGATAGGTCCACTTTAAAGAAAAAACGTCATGATACTCCAACTATGAGAAATCTCGTTTGTATATCATTTTATTTGATAAGTTAAGGCTTACTTTATTGATCCCAAATTGGGAAATTGTTTTGTTACAGCAGCATGATAAACAAGGAATTTCACAGGTTAAAAATAAGAATCAATCAATAGAGTATCACTATCATGATTTGGGAAGTTTTTCCTTGTACGATGTGAGGGTCTAAGGACAGAGGGTGTAGTTTTTCTCATATTGATACTCCGAACAATCTGTGCTGTTGTATTTGCTGCAAAGTGTCCCGACTGTAGGCTATTTTTATTATATGTACAGCACTTTGGCTCGACCAAAAATCGCTTATAAATGTGCTATATAAATGTGCTATATAAATAAAACTTGATTTGATTTGATTTGATCAAATATACAATGTTGTGTGCAAAAGTAGTCGCTGTTTTTAAATTAAAATTGAAATGCAATGAGGAAATTAGTTAGATTATGTCAAGAAGAGCCCATACCATTTTCCTGTTAGTGTTTACCTCCTGTCTGTCTTATTTTGTTGATTTCACTGACGTCCAGCGCTGTGTCTTTTAACTTCTTTCCTTCTTTTGAGCTATTTTTCTTATTTTGACTGGGGACCGTTTAGCCGTCTTTAATCCAAAGTCTCGTGCTCACCACAAATATACAATAAATATTAAAAAGATATCCCACTGTGTTTCTAATGGAGAAAACTAATGTCCACAGCGGATGTTAAATTGGCCAGACTTGTTTCTGCGGATTGGTATGACTGCACATAGTCCCTTAATCTCTGCTCTCCTTAGCAGTGGTCTCTTATCGAGAACTATCAACCTCTGGAAGGTCCTAATTGACCAATGAGCATTGAGGCTACATGCTTTGTAATAACTTATGTTATACATATCATATGCACATCTGTTGATATATACCAGTTAGTAAAGCTTTCTAAAAGTTTCACTGGCAGTAATCATGCTCCCTAAAGTATTTAGTTTCATCATCATTAAGTCAAGTATTGTGTGAATATGATTAGATTGCAATATACAGGTAATATTGGCTGAGTATTTGTATGGATAGTCTGGGATAATGGTAATAAATGGAGCGTCACATTTTATGATTAGTTTCTACTTACAATGATGACTTCACATTGTCGCTGTTATGACTTGACCTTTTCTCATGTCGTATGGAGGTAAAGAGCCTGGGAACACTGTAATACCCTACGGTTCGGTGTCTGGGATTGAACTCCTTTAATCCTCAGAATGTAAACCACCAGTAGCTGAAGCACAAGTGGAAGAGAGGTAGTCGTGATTATAATCACTGACTGGCCTCAATGAAAACACATTTATAAAACAAGCCTCAGTCTCTAATTTAGTGAATTCCATTGCTCAGGCTGAATGTGTTTTTCATAAAGTCGATGTAATCAGAGTAAATGCCTTGAGCACTTACTTATTCCGCATTGTTTGTAGCAATATTGCATTTCTATAAACATGAGCAGTGATCCAGCTAATGCAGTAAAATCATAGCCTGGAGGTACAAAAGAGGCCATAGCCTACTATAATCTGTCCATCTGAATGACACTGTGAAGCACAAACAAAGGGATGCATTTTAAATTCAAGCCTTAGAATAAGTCTCTGTGTGCATATAATACACAACAAAACAGGACTATAGAAAAAAAACCTTCTCTGATAAACTTATATTGTCAAAAATGTTTCTGTGGACGGATCACTTTCAAACTGTTCAGTGTGTGAATTTTTGTCAGGGGTTTAAATGACTGTTTACGTGCAGATTGTCAGCAAAGCATTAAAAGATCCCTGTTCCTCTCTGTGCTATGTCACTGTGCCACTTCCCCTGCATATGGCTCATACAGAAGCATGCATAATTCATGAGGCTTAAGGAAGGAATTGCATCCTGACTGTTTTATTAGCATTTTAATCCCTTTGCAGATTTAACGCTTGTGCCTCAGTCTGAAAAGCACATATATAACTTTACATGCTTCATTTGCTCTTTCTACACCTTTTTCCATTCTGAGAGATCAAGAAAACATTTAATGACACCTACAGGTGTTGTTTGCTCATGTATGTGTCACCTGCATACGTATGCTGTTCTGTATCATACCATTGTAATGTGTTGCCAAATGATTATAATTTGGAGTAAACAACACTCACCTTGTAATGCATCATTTAGGGGTTTTCTGTAAAGAAATGGCTTACTTCAAAGAGGGCTCTGTTGTCAAGTTTGTAAAGCTCTCTTTTTTTCAATAATCACGCAGAAGATGAAAGCTGCTTTTTGAATTCTAATTTAATTTGTTCACTCATCCATTAAAACGGTTTGTCTGTCTCTCCTGCCACCAGTCCAATTTCTCTCTCTCTCTCTCTCTCTCTCTCTCTCTCTGCCTCTCTCTCTCTCTCTCTGCCTCTAGAAAGCTGTGTGGCAAATTGGAGCTCCAGCATTGAATGACAATGAGTAAAAGGGGAAAAAATACATATTGAGGCCACAGTGAACTTAAGCAATTAAATTAAAAAGTTATTAACTTCGGAATGAGGGACACTGCTCCCGTCAGCGCCTGCAGCCAGAGTTCAAGGAGACAGACAGACTGATACCGGAAGAGGGGGGAAGGGAAGGAGACAGACATGTTTGGGGGGGGGGCGGACCAGTAAGATTTTAGAGGTGAGGGTGAAGGTGACAAGCCCTGAGCAGTGATGTGCTCTGAAAACTGTGTTTCATATCCTCAAAAACTTCCCTGGCACCTGCTCGTTTGATCATTAGACCGTTATTGTCTCAAGCAAAGCACTGGCTCATTGCCACACTCAACGCCTCAGCCTATCCCTACGTCAGCATCATTGTAGTATTGTGAGGCCAATTTCCAAGGGAGTGGGAATCAAAGTTAATTAAGCTTTTGCTGCGGTTTGCACGAATAATATGTAATGGGCTGACTACTAATTAACCCTAAGACACTGCTTCCGTTCAGCGCAGTAAGTGATATTTGGAACTATGTCTGCTTTTACTTACACACTTAGCACTGTTCTACCAAGCAGAGATAATAACTCTACTATATGATAATGGTCTCACGCTCGTGATATATGGTAGAGAGTGTTTGCTTTAGTGGTGTGTAAGAACTTTAAAATGCTAACAATGCATTTTAAGTTTATCATCTATGTGTGTGAAAACGGCATGGTGGACGCTAAAACAATGCAGAAACAGTGTTGAGAATTCACCATTATTAATAGAGGCTTGAATCTCTTGCATTTTGAAGGGGCTCTATTGTGCTTTTTGGGTTTTTGTTATAGGGTTTTGTGCACGTAAATGGCCAAAGGCTAAAGTCCCAAAGTTCTCTCCAGGGGGAGTACACATTGTACGTGATCATGACAGAGCCGGCCAGACTTTTTGAACTCTAAAGCATGTAAAGAAATCACAGTAGGGGAACAAAACACAACTATGAAACCTGAAAATTAGCATCATAGGGCCCCTTTAAAATTACGATCATCCATCCATCCATCTTCTCCCGCTTATCCGTGGTCAGGTCGCAGAGGTAGCAGTTCCAGCAGAGAGCCCCACACGTTCCTTTCCCTGGCCACATCAACCAGCTCTGACTGGGGGATCCCAAGGCGCTCCCAGGCCAGCGAAGAGATATAATCCCTCCACCTGGTCCTAGGTCTACCCCTCAGTCTCCTCCCAGCTGGACGTGCCTGGAACACCTCCCATGAGTCATGACCCATCCTTCATGACCATAGGTGAGGGTAGGAACGGAAATGGCCGGGTAGACAGAGAGCTTTGCCTTCTGGCTCAGCTCTCTTTTCGTCACAACGGTGCAGTAAAGCGACTGCAGTACCGCTCCCGCTGCTCTGATTCTCTGGCCCATCTCACGCTCCATTCCGATCATCAGTTTTTTCATTATTTATTTCATAATTTAAAAAAGGTCAGGTAATTAGCATTGTGTCCTTTTTTAGTACTAATAGGAAACATTGAATTTCAGTCAATAATTGATCACATGAAAAATAAAAATGAAGTTTACCATTGCTTAGAGATAGACGGAATACATAAAAAACAACAAAACAAATATCCAAGTAGATGTCAAACATTCAGAAATCAGCTAGCATTAATAAATTATTTGCAAACTTTAGTCATGAAATATATTTATCCTTAAACACAGAAAATATTTCATCATTGTTTTTTCACGTGGTTGCATCTGTATAACACTGCTACCTGTGTGGCCTTTATGTAATTCCTTTGCTGATTAGAAACCTCACTTATTGTGCAGGGCGCATGCATTATCATTACGGCAATATGTATATTTCCTAATACCAGGAGAGTAGACGTTGAGATAATGACAAGGTAGAAAACAGGAGCAATCAAATATAATTTGTATTTTTTAAGCATGTCAGAGAGGATGAGAATCATTTCCTATCCCTTGTGTATTCTCTTAATTTGTTCTTTCCACTTTTTTTAATGGAAAGTCAAACCATAATTTCCTTTTTTCTGTTTCCCGTCCATTTTCTCAACCTGACTGACCTTAATTTTATCTTAATTTGCTACCTTGCAGCTACGTTCCCCATCTCAAACCCCACCACTCACCTCTAATAAAGCATGAATGGAAATCATGTCATGTCCAGGCAGTGTAAAACAAAATGAAGAATGAGCATCTGTTTTCCCTGGCCACTGCAGTGAATCAGGTTCATTCAGTGTCTTCCAAACCCCATTAGCCAGTAGAGCCATGTCAAGCAGGGGCAAAGTCGATAAGCACAGCCGGAACAATAGCATGCCAGCCAACTGCGCTCAACGCTGCAACTCTGTAGTTATGGGTGCTTCAGAATAAAGGTCCCATAGCCCTCAATAGCTGCTCTCCAGCTAGCAGGACAGTGCAGAGATAAGCCTGGCAAGTAAGGAAAATAAGAGATGAGGTGTAGTGTGAAGGCAGAGGTTATCACAGGTGGGACACTGAGGGTGGGATGAGTTACAACTGCAGAACAGAACTGCATTTTACTGAACCACCTAGCCTTGTTAAATTCTTGGTAATTAGAAGCTTTAATACACAGTTTCATTGATTGCACATTACTGAATAGACCAAACTCCGCTCTGAATAGCCTTTTTTCCAGTAGTCATGCTGACACCATCCATGCAAGCGTTAAACCAATCAGGAACACATGTGCAGCATATTCACACCAGATGTTCCGTTAGGGTTTATGACCTCTCCATGCCTCAGCAGTGTGTCTTTAAGATCTGTAGGCACAGTCAAAGCAGGTGGTCTTAATCCCAAGACCCTCTCCCTTTGAATCAGGAGGATGGTGTTCATGCTGACAGAAGAAGAAAGCCCCTGAGAAGCAGCTCTTTTTGAGACGACTTAGTTGGAAACTTTTACTGCAGTGCTATTTTAGGCTGAGAGAGATCACGCTATACCTTCGAAGAGAGCCTCAGAGGGCTCAGTAGTGTCATCTCCCTCTTAAAACGAACCAATTAAGCCACTTTATTCACTGGCTGAACAGAGAATAACGCTTAAATTAATTGTTTTACATTTTAACTACTATCAAGCTAAAGAATGAAAATGGTCAAAGGTTACTATACAGATTCTGCGCGGCCCTATTTCACAATGTTTCTGTGTACAGTATAATGGGAAAACAACTAATTGTATTGACAACACCGGCAATTATGCACCGTCATTTTAAGTGTCTGAAAACTAGATTTTGCTAGAGGATTAGGCTTTAAACACCTTGTCTAAATCAGCGAAATATTCAGCCTTGACATCGAAACTCTTTCAGATAACACAGACATGCTTTCCGTCTCTAAGGAGCCAGACCTGGCTAGAAACCATAACAAAAGACTTGATCAAGTGAAATATAAAGATATAGGTTTTATTTCACTTCTTTCTATATTTTTCTCATACACTTATAAAAATTGGAGTCATTGGCAAGAACTAACCATTTGAGTGGAAGTTCATTGATGGTGCATTAATGCCTGGAAGGGTTACATTGCAGTCTGTTTCACAGATGGCAACAGCAGCGTTCTTGCTCAATACTAGACCAATAAAAAGTCACTTAGACACAAATGTTGGGCAAATAGCATCTGCGTTGATGACTACCTGAGCTTCTCTTTAAAGGGCTATACCATCTATTCTCATGCAGTTGTCAGCAGGGACTGTTTCTCCTTATGTTGTGTCGTGCTTTTTTATGTGCATGTTTATGTTAACAGATGTAACATAAACCAGACTTTTGAAATCAGTCTAAGACAAGACTGAGAGTATCCAAGGATATCTCCACTAATTTTCATCTAGTTTTCACTCATAGCCAAAAATGTCTGTAGGATGTATCCTCTTGGGAACATGTATGTCTGTATATGTCACCTACAGACATATTGCTATCATGATAGAGTTACGGTATGAATCTTTTACTACTTCATCGGCTGAAATAGGCAAACTTTGCTCTATTTAATAGATGTTATCTTATGGGTTTCAGCACTACAAAGACCAGCTGTAGTGCCTGGAAAAAAAACATGAATGAATGAACCCATCACATGTGTTTTTAGTCTGAAGCCCATCCGCTCCAATCTCCCACTGCCACACTTCAAAGACCCCTCTGGGGACAGGCTTCAAAACGTACAGTATTACAGGATTTTAAAACCTCAGCCAAGAAACAGACAGAAAGTTTCTCCTCAGCTATTTGTTTTAAAGTTGGTTCTGTTACGAGGGAGAGATTTCTCATGTCAATTCTGTTCTCCCTTTACAGTACCTGGCCGCACTTTTATCTTCCACCCCACTTCCTGTTAGCTTTTCTCTGTTTGTGTTATCCCTCCACACTTTCTTCTCCCACCCTCGCTTCATCCTGCCTTTACCTTTGCAGTGGGCTCAAACAGAGGAGCTTAAATCATATCAGGGATGGGAGCTTTGCCATGCGCCATCCATTATACCCAAGTAGTGCTGCTGGTGTTGTCTCTTTTCTCATGTTTCTTTCATGTTATGGCTTTCAGTCTCCATTAATCCCCTTCGTTCTTCACCCATCTTTCTGACATGAACTCGATTTCCTACACCATACTCATTATCTGCCCATTACATCTGCTCTATCCCTGCCGTTACACCATCACCCCTGTCTCCTTTCCTTGATCCACCAACTATCCATTTCCACTTTTTCTTTTCTTTGCTTTGCCAACTTTTCCTGTTTTATGTCCTCACACCTCTTCCTTCTCTCAACTAAAGCCCACTTTGTGTTTTTCCTCCTCGTGTCTACTTTTTTTTACCACCAAGTGTGGCCACCACCAACACACTGACTGAAGTGGCTAACATCAATAGCATCAGTCTCACCCTGTTGGCCCTGTTTCTTCATCCCTATCTTTTTTCTCTTCCAGGAATGGGTGACAGCCACTGACCTGCTCATCTCTTTGGACAGGCTTAACACCTTTGGAGATGAGTTCTTCAAGGACGCTAAAGTGTTGCGCTCGTACTTCTATGCCATCTCTGACTTCTCTGTGGGTGGCAGGTAAGAGTCGACAGAAAACGCTGCATAGCCAACACACGCTTTCTTGAATGTTCAAAGTGTGTCGGATGAAATTGAAGTTGAGCCAAACAACAAAAGAAAACTCAAAAGGCTGGTGGTGTATATATTTGTGTGCCATGGTGCTTCTATTTATTGCTCAAATAATTTAGAATTTGACCACACAGCCTTATCTGTTACTAAATACATGTATGTAATGCTATTTGGCTTTTCCAAATTAGTTTAGGAGGAAACACAACTGCTGCAGGAATACAAGGCATACGATGCAAACATTTTAATGAGCCCAGTGTTAATGTATTTTATCTCACATATTGTTCAAGTAAGCCTCATAAAGCAATTGGTAATGGTTAGGTAACGTTTATAGTTTTGGTTACGTTTTTTCAAATGTGGCATGTCTCAACTGGTCTCAAGGACAATTGTCAGCATTAAATAAATACCACAATCTTCTTTATTTAAATATCTTTATTATAAACATTTTACATGAAACTACACCTAATGTCATAACATTTTCTTCACAAGCAACTTGCCTACAGTAGGGCTGCACGATATTGGAAAGAACTGACATTGCGATATTTTCTTCCCCTGCGATATATATTGCGATATGAAAAAATACAGGAATTGAAGAAAAAAAATGTGTGTCCGCAAACCATCCTTTCTTGAACTTTAATGCTATACAATTGGTATTTTTGTAACGATATTTAACCGGAAGAAGGATTTGAGTCACGGACTTCTGGATCTTAAGTTATCAGAGCAACAAGCTGAGCTAGCTCGGTTATACTGCTGCGATCTGATCGAGAATGGTTGTGATTGGTGGTTTGCTGTGCATGCAGAGCCTGCATGTCCCTCACTCAAGTACCCCTGACATGAGAGCCGCGCAAGTTTTCCTTTTGTAGCAAGCAGCAAAATAATTGGAACATGACGTGTTTGAGTTCAAATCGCACGTCCTGCGATTTGAATATCGGGCTTGCGCATAACGCGATTATCGTCACGACACGATATATCGTGCAGCCCTAGCCTACAGGAGCAATTTGGGATTAAGCATTTTTCCCAAGGGAACTTGGACATGTAGACTGCAGCGGCAGGGGATCGAACCAATTACCCTCTTTTTGGTTGACCTTTAACCCCTTATCCAACCTTGCAGTACACAGGTTTGCAGATATGCCTGAAATAATAAATCCTTCTCCTTTCAGGAGACTGGATTTTTGTAACCCAAGTAATCTGTTTCGTCCCAAAGCAAGAAAAACAATCAACAACTTTTCCTAAAAATAGGTATGCAAAAAACTTGCTGTCCGTCAAAATACAATTAGATGCGAATATACAATATTATCCTGCTTCCTCCTTCCACTTCTTTTGGTTTATTACTCAAAGTAATGAGAGAAGACGGGGTGCCAAGGACCAGGCTGCACATTGGCGTCTCACATAGAAGTGGACGATTAAGTAGTCCAGATGAAGCCTTCACACTGAATATAAATCTGATCTGACACATGTCATAAACACTTAGGATCACTGCAGTGACAGGACAAGTTACCCACCAGTACCACAGCACCTGGGGGAGACCCACATGACAACACGTTAGCCTTGTGCTTTCTGTATGAGTAAACAAGGCTTTACACCTCAGTGCTACACCTCGCCAAGTCCCGCTCACAGAAGCTGTGAAAGACTCCTCGTCATTAATACAGAATATCAATGCAGCCATAACCCAAGGTGGACTGCTGTCAGAAGAGATGGGCTAGAGTTGGAGTAGAGACAATCCATATAAATGAGAAATGCTGGCAATGCATTTGCTTTTAAATATATTTTTATTGGCATTTCTTTATTTTTCAGCAAAAGACATTGCAGAAATGTATAACCCCCCAAAGAAGAAGAAATACAAATAACTGAATACAATAAAGTTACAATTACAAAAAAAGTAATTAAATTACTAGCGTAAAAAATATACATTGACAGTGAACAATAATTCAAAAGAGAAAACTGAAAATAACATAAATGTGAAAAAATGATGTAATAGAATGTGAAATTGTCAAAAGGTTAAAACAGTTACATCACATCCAATCATATCTTGCCTACTAATTGACAAGGTTCCCCCTTAATTTATAGAAGGTATCAGACTTTCCCTTTATAGCATCGGTTGATTTCTCTAAGGCCAGACAATGAGAGAGGTTTTTTGGTAATGCATATCTTCATTCTAACATACAGACTTAACGTCTTTTGAACTGCACATATGCTGCCTGCTCATGTCACCTCCCTCCCTTGATATTCAGTCAGAGTGATCACAGAGCAGCTCACGTCTCCTCCAGCAGAAGATCTGATATGTGGATTGGAAGCACTTTGGAGTGACTGGGTTGTTGTCGTCTCAGCGACAACAGAAATAACTGGGTCTGAGCCTCAGGCAAGCATGCGTCTGGATCCTCGACAGCTGGCTAAATTTGACAGAGCCTGCCACTCAGCGACAAGTCCCCGTCCCCTATCACAGCCACTTGACAAAACCCGACGACAGTGCCAGGAAGTATTACACACAGGAGGGCGTAGCTGCCACCGCGCTTCACTGGAAATAATAGGCTTTCCAAATGCAGGGAGAAGAAAAGGCACCCTTAACAGTTTGGATAATGTCTGCCTCCCTAATAAAAATAAATATAAACATAGGAGTTGACATAGATACATTAACACAAACGCCAGTTACATGCTTCTTGCTGTTACTATTACACAGTGTATAGCACTGAGTGGAGTTTTGAATAGTAATGTTTCTGAACGTAAATGAACACCCCACCTCATCTGAAGCCATGTTATAACTGTTAAAGATGATAGGAAGTGACAACTCACCATGGAAATCCCTTCTCACTTTCCCCTCTCCACTGACTGTGTGTGTTTCTACTCAGTCAGTGAGGAGAGTCAAAGACAGAGCAAAGTTGTTCTTCATCCTTTCTACATAACTATCTGTCTGTGTTTCCCTCAGATGTAAGTGTAACGGTCACGCCAGTGAGTGCTTTGAGGGGGAACACGGGGGTCTGGTGTGTGCCTGCCAGCATCACACGGCGGGAGACGACTGCCAGAGATGTCACCCCTTTTACCAGGACAGACCCTGGGCCAGGGCCACGGGGGACTCTGCCAACGAGTGTCTGAGTGAGTAGCTGCTTCTGGACCTCCGACACACACACACACACACAGCGGGGAGAACCTCTCGTGCAGCTTCTGCATTCGCTGCATGAGAGAGTAGATACTATACAACAGCATGGCAACGTGTTCATAGCAATGGAAAGGCAGGGTTCTTATAATGCTGTACATTGAATGGTTTGTTATTATGTTGAACAGAGCTTCAACAGCATTTGTTGCACAATATACCAAAACTAAAAAGGTATCTAAGTAAGTCTGCCTTTGAAAGAAAGTCCACTATAAACACACACTGTGAGTTGAGTGTAAGGCAAAGCACTTTGAATTGCCTTGTGTTAATAGGTGCTATATAAATGAACTGTCCTTGCCTACAGTATAAGCCATTGTATTAGTATCTGTAGAGAATGACAGTTTTAATAAGAACCGTACTTATAATTTGCTTGGAAGTGTATGTGTGCTTCCGCTCCCTGCAGGCATACTCGGCAAGCCAAACAGGGCTGTTTTTCTCCTATATGCATGCTGCAGGTAGAAGTGACAATCTAAGACTAATGGCACATAATAAGGCTCTAAAACACTTCAGCCAACAGTGATGAGTTGCACCTATACGAATGAAGATAATGACATTTCAACTTTTTTGCTCGCATCTTGTTAATTGCAGCTGCGGCACCTTAGAGCTTCACTCTTTCACTTGGTACTTTTCACCATAAACGCCTTAGACATATACAGTGTTTTGTCTGAGGGAACTTTAATTGACACAGAGCCTTTCGCTTAGACGCAACTCAACTAAATAATTGACAGTACATTTCGCACTTATCTCTGCTAGGATGTTACCTGTTATAGGCAGCAGTGTGTCATGTGGATGTGACGATGTGAACGTGTAAAAAAAACTGGTCTTAATTCAAAGTTGTTACTTGTTGGAACTTAACTTGTTCAAACCTTAGACTGTATGGTTCAAACACAATACGTTACAATAATTAACTCCTGTTGCATTATGGCTTTGTGTCCATCCTCTACTGTCTTGCATTGACACTCACAGTATTTTATTTACAAACACAAAGTAATGCAAATAATTCTGAATCAAAGTGAATTAGCTGAAGTCTATAGGTACTGGCTCCTTCGTATGCACATATGTTTGCAGGCATCCCCACTTCATAGCGTCTTTATATATGAATTAGTATTATTATCGTTCTTATCAGCTTTAGCTCATCACACTGCATGTTAACTGAATGCTTTTGGAGAGCAATTTGGCTGAGGGCTAAAACCCATAAAAGAGTGTTTTGATTTTGTACTTTTGCTGAATTCCATGAAGCAGCAAGCTTGTTTTAATTACTATTCGTGGTTCCAAGCAGATGGCGTCTTGAATGAGAACTGCACCCAACTTAATCAATGTGGTATATTAATAAATAAACACAAGCCATGTAAAGGAGAGACAGAATGTGGAAACGTAATAATAAATGCTCAATGTAATTGCATATCTCTTTCTTGCACAAAACTCATTTAGTTTCCCCACCAACATTTTATATTTCCATTTAGTAGTAGTAGTAGATAGTAGTAGTAGTAAGATATTAAAGTTGTTTTTATGTTTTGAGGGTTAGGGTTCATCTTATATCATCAATTGTGGGCCAAGGTCAGAAAGGTTTTCGCTTACTAAAATCTCAACAAAAAAATATTTTCGACAGTTTAAAGAATCTGTGAACAAAGGATAACAATATTTCAATATCACCTAAGCAACTAAAGAAAGGAGTATAAATATGAATTAACATTACTTTTTTTTTTACATAAGTCGTTCATAAAATGATCTAATAATATACTTAGTTTGGCATTTTATATTGGGGAAAATAAGCCTTTCATATGTTTCTGTACCTTAAGACGATGTATTGGTTGGTATGCTGTAAAAACTGACTACAGTTGCTGTTATTTTGTCCACGTTCTACTACCGAGGGGTGAAAGTGTCCCCCCCCACTGCTAGTTATGGGAGAGATGTCTTCATGCTAACAAATGCAGGCAGAGCTATCAGAGGTCTGAGGTGAGACACATGTGTGGGCTGAGACCTTTTTTATACCTCATATTAAGTTTGGGGTTGCAGCAGCGGCACCATTTGAAGTGTGAGACTTTTTCTGCTGAATGTCATTTTAGACGATTGTGAAATAAGGTGGAAGGGATGAGGCGCTTTTTCAGAAGCCGGCTGGATCGAATAAAAGGAACACGATCTTTGGCTTTGCAGGAACTGTTAAAAAGCAGAAAATGAAAGTCTTGCATGGCATTATTTCTAGCGCATGGCTCAAATTGCTGATCTTCAATACATTTGATATGTGTGCCACTCGGTGCACGTGTTTGCTTTTGTTTTGCTGTTTGCATAGTGCATCCACCTGCCATTGTTTACTGTAGCACTTTGAATGCATGTTTGGTTATGAATGGATTTGGACTTTAAATAATCTATAAAAGCCATTTAGATGAACAAAGCACCAGGGGAAATGATTGTGTTTCACATACATTGTGTATTTAACAATGACATGACAATACAACTATTACACAATAAGCTGAAGAATATCAGTGGCTAGAAGTCGGGAGCTTAAAGTTATACATGCTAAATAGTGTTCTTTCTAGTTTTGATGATCACAGTTATTTTTATTATAATTCTTATTTTTTATGTAATCGTTTCATTTGGCAGGGACAATGCACAGTAATGAACACTTAAAACATTAAAAATGTATCAAGCGTAACAGTGCCAGATTTAGCTTTGAGCTCATTTCCATCCGCAGTCCCTCACATAAAACATTTAAGAAGATTACATTTTACAAACATAGCAAAAACAAAATACATGATATGCAAAAAGTGCAAAAGAGCAAGAGTAGCAAGTATTTATGACATGATAATACAATGTAGCAGCAACGACATATACAGTGCCAGAGAGGATACAAGAGCTACCTAAAGTGCAAGAGGAGATGCCCCTGTGTTAAAGTGCATTTAGCGGTGATTGCACGTCTGTTTGTTTCTCAACCATTCTTTGAGTTGACCTTTGAAGCTATTGAGAGTGGGACAATCCCGTATCTCAGTTGGGAGGCTGTTCCACAATGAGCTGCCCTTAATGGAGAGGACATTTATTAAAAAAACACATACTTTTAAAAGACTTAAAATGGTCAAAACTCAAGAAATTGTGTTTTTCAAGGATGGTACAGTGGTGGTATGAATAAGGCTTTCTGACAAACACCTTGATAGCTCTCTTGTACAGCTGTTCTATGGGTTTCAGGTTTGTGGCTCAAGCAAACGACCAGTTTGTAAAATATATAATATTTCTTCTTGTAACTTCTGACACTGTTTGTCTGTATGTACGTGAATGCACTGCAGAAATATTGTTCTTACAAAGCAATTCTTGCATTAGGTATTTAACAGTTATCAGAGATCAGAAGACATGCAGTGATTAGAAGGAGCTTTACATTCTACATGCTAAATAGTGATCTTTCTTTTTTCTTTTTCTTTTAATAATCGTCCTTGCAAAAATATTGATCATTTCTCACACCGTTTGTATTTATTTATTGCATTCACTGTGGTATTTCAAAGCAATCTTCCCAAAAAAAACAGCACTGTCATTTCCAGTTTATGTATATAATATGCATATTTTGCAAAATGTGAGAATATAGTCTGTATATCTTTTTTGACATGCCAATATAGTACATAGAACTGCTAGAATGATCTTAACTGTAATTCAGGTGTGATATCAAGTCTAAAAGCTAAAGCACAGTGCAGCAGCAGAACCAGATATAGTTATGTATATGGCACGCTCATGCAAATAAGAGGTAGCAGCCTGTTGACAAATGCTTTACAACATCGCCTCCAATTATTGAGGCACAAAGGAGACATGTTGAAAGGTGGTGGTAAGTCCAAACACGTGCGGTGCAATTATTTGGTCTTTTTACAGTGAGCGGTATCGCTGCTTATAGCAATTTGCTACAAATCTGCCCAAAATGTCAAGCGTCTCTTTCAAGCAGCATTTTAGCTAATAATCTTTTAGCAGAGGGAGAATAAACTATAACAAGATCATGACCTTTTGTGGCTCAGAAAACCGTGCAATCCAAGCATTAGAAAACAATTGTGATCAAATCTGAAGTTTAGAAAATAAACACAAAGTGGCATACAGTTAATAAGCTCCCTAATTTCTGCATTGCAGTCTTTTTGCTTCCTTACCTCTTCAACTGTAAATCCTCTTTGGCACCGCATGCAGTACACCTAACATGGCTTTGCAATGTACTACTCAAATGTGTGGTTATATAATATGACATACTGTAAAGACATTCTGGAAAATCCAATTGCAACACACTGTTTATAAAACGTGTCTCTTAGTCAGTGTGGTTTTTTACAAGTATGCAAATCATTTGAATCAAGCATCACATGTTCTAAAGATCAAATAATGTAGTGTTAGGTGACCGGCAATACACATCAACCAGAATGCCAGGAATGGTAGACAAGCACATTAATTCAAACATATTAAAGTAACCCCATTGTGACCCTTGATGGAAAGTGTGAGTGTAATGCTTTGGTCAATTAGGCAAATTAGCGTTGTCCTCCCACACGCTATAACACAACCTGCTCTAGGAATGCAGTATGGTTGCTTCATTTTTTTATTCTGTATTTATATAGAGAAAAAAACCCATCTCATTATCAAAGTAATATACATCCTGCCCACTGAGCACAGCCACATGTCAATTGTGCTTATTGTATTTTAAGATAGCAGACTGCATGAGACTTCTTTTAAAAGGCAAAAAGATGAACAGCTGTGAATACCTTGTGTGATTATTACAGCTATCTCCGCTATTGTTATTGTGTGAATCGTCGTAGCAGGTGGTAAATGGAGGCTTGAGGGGGGGCTTTTTATGTAAGTCTGAGTGTTTTCATTGATAATTCACAATCGGTCGAGGTTGTTCATCACAACTTGATATTGGACTGCTGATTTTTATGCTCGCTGTTTGCTTTGTGCTCTTAAAACTAGGTGTGGAGAAATATGCAAAGAGTATTTCTGTGTGCGTATCTAGGGTGAAATAGGGTGTCATTACCATCAAGATGCTCCCCCTCTGAGACTGAAATCATTTACAGCCCGAGCAGGCCGCTGCGGGTCGTCATGATTTCCGTTGTTTGTTTGATGCTGTCATCGGCTTAGCCCGAGGCGGTTCCAGTAAGAAGACATTTTAAATCCTTCTTTTTGCCACTGATTTAAGGTTGAAGGCTGCAGTCGTGGCTCGGAGACTGTGATAATGATTTGGCATATCAACAGTACACTCGTAATACTGCCGATCATTATCTTCTGAGCCTCCTGGTAGTACTCCCACTGTGAAATGAGATGGATCTATAATAAAAAATGAAGTCGACTTTAATCTCCTCTTGTATTTTTCATTTAGTTTGATTTGTGAGAACATATTCTATCTAGCAATTTACAAAATAAAAAACATGATCTACCACTGAACCGCAAACGCCTCCGCAGAAAAACAACATTTTGTGAAATATACTGTAGTCCAATTTACAGACAGCAGGTAGGTAGAAAATAGGCTGCCAAAATGTCATGATGACATGCATTACAGTTTTTTTAGAATTTATAACTAAAACAAATGTCTAGAAGCCAGCTAAAGGGGTTTTAAAAGGGGCCCCTTTGTGCTTGTTGTGGTTCTCCCTTCCCTGTAGTGTGTTATATAGGTTTATGCACATGTACATGCTCTGCAAAGGCTAACATCCCAAAGTTGAGGCCATTGTGGGTCCTTCTCAAGTCTGTTAAATGGATTCCTTGCGTCCCTCACTTGCGTTGTTTCCCTGCGACTAGTCCCTCCCACCAGGGAAGCATGGAGAGATGCAAGGAAACCACGAGAAGCAGGGAAATGAGGTTTAAGAGCAATGGGACGCCGTTTCCTCCGGAGCGTCACGTGAAGCGACGTCCGTTTGTGATGACGCGGCACAGCTGATCGTCTGACAGCAGCTCTGTCCCCGTTATTTTCACAAACACCCCCGCCTCTGTTAGTACACATTTACTGACACAAACATTTGTATCATCTGTTGTAGACAGACCCAAATACATTAAAGAAAATAAGAACTCATTCTCAAAAAAGATAAACGCCATTCTTAAAATGTATAAACGAAAAAAGCGATCATGAAAAATGTTTCCAATAAATGAATAAAATAATTGTTGACTACTTTGTTGTTCAGATATATCACATATTTGTAACTAAATGATACATTAATTGAAACAAAACACAGTATAGACTGAGGAGTGACTCTCGTGAGTTTCATGTGTTTTCTTCATTCCGCTGGGGTACTGCTCTCATGTCAAGAAGCATCAGATCACTGCATCGTCCAATCAGTGAGCGATACACAGTAAGGGGGCGGAGCGAGTATCTGTGGATTTCATCGGAGGATGGTCTGGTGATTCCTCGGTTATCGCTCCTCGCTCCTCGCTCCTCGCTCCTCCAGCAGAAATAAGCACCATGGGACGGTACTCAAGATGGCGCAGACAAATCAACTTCCGGTGATACCGAAACCGAGGAGCGAGGAAATGAAAATAGTCGACTTGAGAAGGACCCAGGGAGTTTCTCTCCCACACACCTGCCTGAAAGGCCTCCATTGGTTTCCTGTTGGAAGATTAAAGCATGTTGTCACAGTAGTCAAAGTAAAAATATAAACCTGAAAATGAGCACAAAAGGGCCCCTTTAAGTGTAGAGCAGCACCTGTTTACAACATGTAGCACCAACCCAGGCTAGCTGTTCCCCCACTTTCAGTCTGCATGATAATCTAACTTTATGTTCCTTTATTGGACTGTTCTTATATGATTTTATTTTATTTTCTAATGTTCAACTGCTCTTACGATATAGGAAGTCAGGTATACTAAAATAAAAAAGCAATTTAAACAACGTATCACTTTTTTC
Source organism: Gobionotothen gibberifrons (assembly GCA_943591055.1). Lineage (NCBI taxonomy): Eukaryota > Metazoa > Chordata > Actinopteri > Perciformes > Nototheniidae > Gobionotothen > Gobionotothen gibberifrons. The sequence continues at coordinate 2,482,290 of CALSBZ010046939.1, forward strand.
CTTGCAGGCTAAGATAACAATACGGATGATATCATATAATATACAAAGCAAAGGCTTCATTTTGCATTTCTCACTGCAGATACTGTCCTTACAGATTACTTTTGAATATCTGGAGAGGAGATGATGAGATTTCACACCAAGACACTTGAGCCTTCCTCTGGTTTGGTAAAGAATGGGGATGGCTGCTTTTTGGCAGTACTGTATCAAACATAAATATCCTAACCTAAGGTACAAGGCACAATAGAGTGTGTGATAGGTGGAGGTCTGCTCGGTCTGTTACAGAACACCAAAGGTCACACAGATATGTACGCAGCATGATCCCTCACACACTGCTTTCTTATCAATGCTGCTGCTCTGCTCCGTTGGCTAGTCCGACATCTCATTCGTCCAGCAAATTAGATATAAAAATGAGGAATTATTGTGCCTGGAGGGTTGGTGGTCCCTCTCCGAAATACATTCTGCAACGATACTAAGAAATTATTTATATAGAAGGCAGAGGACAATAAGATGCTGTATTGCGTCACCTCTCATGCAGGTGTGGTGGAAGCTTTCATCTTCCACAAAATGTCCATTATTACAGCTTTGTTTCTATCAAGAAGTGTGGCTATTCTAGCTCATATATACTATTGCTTCCATATTTTGTAATTGGTTCATCCCTTTTATTAATAAACATGTATTTTTCATATATGACATGTCATTTATATATTACAGCTTTTTTTTTTGTCAACTTAGTATGAGTTCTATGCATCAAATTCATTTTTTTATGTGTGTTATTTTATATCCACGACCAAAACATTCTCCAACCTTTCCTTTTTTGGGAAAATTCTGTTTTATTTGATGAGTTGAGGAAGTATTCACATCAAAGTAGCTGATTTTCTGATGCTTTTCAATAACAATCCTTACATCCATATACATCAGCCCACCCACTCAGGTCACACGTGCACAATTTACTGTCTGTCCCACGCACCCACCTTAAGACCCGCAGGTGATTGAGTGGTCGAAGCCGTGGCTCCTATGGAACGCTCTGCCCGCTCATCTACGGTCTGCTGACTCTGTTGACTGCTTTAAAGCTAATTTAAAGACATTCCTGTTTGGGTAACCGGTGTGCCTGATTTTATTCTATTTTATACTGCGTTTTTATTTTGTTTTCATTGTGTTTTATTGTGTTTTTATTATGTTTTGATGCTTTTATGACTTCTTAACACGTGGCTTGCGTGTCCATTTATCATTGTACGATTCCTATGATGATGTTTTATTGTTTTGTCAAAAGCGCTTTATAAATAAACTTCACTTACTTACAACATTGCTTTTCTATGACCTGATCTATGACCTGATTGTACATGGTGCATGCTGCAAAAAAGGAGTGTATCCTGTGCTGTTAGGGGCTGTGTGCAGTAGATATAGAATGAACATGGCTATCACTGTGTGTCCAGACTAATCTCCATGAGACAGAGCCCCAAGGAGCAATATAGGGGCTGCGTCCACGCCTATATGGGCTTGATATGCAAATTAACAAGTCCTTGAATGCCCTCATCTGGAGTGTAAAGAGCTGCAGGACTGGCCTGTAAGGAGAGGTTGGGAGTCACTGGGCCGTCCCTTTTTTCACACACTGATAATGCAGCACTTTGTTGTATCTTGTACTGGAGACATGCACTTACATTGAAGTTGCAGAGGATCTGGTTATTCAGATTGCTTCGCTTTTTGATTTTGGACTTCTAACACTTCTACATTACAAACATGTATGACCAAGGGTAATGAATGTGTTACCATTCATACCAAACCATTACACTAACATTGACTCTTGAAAGTGCCCTTTGCAAATGAGTATAAAATAAATACAGTTTCTAGGGAACCAATTCTTAACACAACGACAGTACATACACATCACTAACCTTGTGTAAAGCTAAAAATACATTTACAGTTTACTTCTTTACCTTAAGAAGAAACTGAACTATCAAAGGTGCAATTGAGTGAAGTAGAATGTATGGCTGAGAAGGCTGCAGGCCACCACCACATTGCCCCATAGTGCTGTATTCTAAAGTACCTCTGTTGTAATACTGTTGATCTTTCATCCAAAAATGTGTGAGGCATAGTGTTTAGGGAGGTGGCTTCATCAATCACTAGAAAAAAGTCCTTTGTGCACTATAATTGTACTCATGTTGTGGACTCTGTTTCTTGTGTGGAGCTTCCACAGTGGCAGTGAAGCAAAGGCTGAGGAATTTATGGGAATTTAAGAGGTTGTTGTTTTGGGTGGGCAGACCTAAATGTGGTCAAGATGGCCAAACATGAGGGAGGCTGTGAGGAGGTCTTTGTGTTGCATCGGTAGAAAAACATCTTTAAGTGATTTGCGCTGTCTCAGGTTCCCTCCCTGACATAATACAAGCACAATACACCACCTTTAAACTGTCCTGCTACACTGGGTCTTAATCCCTGTTTTCAGAATACATATAAAAACCACTCACAAAGTTTTTTAATAGATTCGGAAATAATCAATGTTTTTTGTCCATTGGGATTTGTTCTTGGGTAAAAACTGAGAGTTGTGCAAAAAACGATGGTTATTTAGTTTTCGCACCTATTTCAAAAGTTACAAGCCTAATAAATGGGTGTTATCAGTGGTTATTGCCAGATGGGGCAAACTGCACCTACTACATGAATAAACTATAATGTTTTCGAACAAAGATCAAAAACTATTGCCATGCCTTTGGTTGAAAATGGGACAGGTTAATTTCCAGTTCCACCCTGGAGCAACTTCGGTTGACAGCATTTTTTTCTTAGATCTCTCAAGACATGATATTGATCTTTATGAGATCACAGGTACAAATTATTCTGTGCTTTTAAAAAATGTCATACATCTGATGTAGCCTTTTCTCAAGAACAAGTTTAGGGCAATTTCATTATTTTCATTCAAGTGCTTGAGAAAGCCAATATGGCATTAACATCAAAGGCATTATTTAACATACACAAAGTCCTCACAGTTGTGAACTAAAACTAGTCACATTCCTATTTTTAAGTAAAGATAACAAACCAAATAACCAGAAAAAACTGTAAAAACAAAAGCCCATTAACCAGGAGCTGCAACTAATTAAAACATTATCAAATGTACGTTTTGAAGTTGCCGAGGGGGATGGGTATCCAGATGTTCAGTTTGCCCTGAGGCTCACTCCAGGGTGACAGGCCCATAATTATACAAACTAAATTTCCCCGCTTCAGTTCAGAATATGAATGAACTAGACATAACTTATTGATAAACCTGAAGTTATGTGAATAAGATAATAGTTATCTTGTTCAGGATAGTCTGCAAGCATCAGAGCTTCTCCTGGTACAACACCAAATATCACATCACATTTTGAGAGGCTTTCAGAGTCAACATGACTTTGTGGGACTAAAGGAAATGAAACAGTGGCTCAGCAGTGGCAGCAGCAGTATAGCAGCACGATAAAGACACAGTGGATAAGAGCTGACAGGTAGAGCCGACCGGACGGATTTGTTCTTTAGTTGACCACCAGTGCCAATCAGAGCTGAGTCATGCTGCAGAGACTTTCTTTGTGGAGTGTCAGTTTTTGTCAGATTCTGTTTCCGTTGGAGCAGAAAGATTGTAGTTGTGAGAATAAGGGACACAGCATAAGTTCGAGAGGTGATAGAAGTGCAAAAAGTTTTTTTTTTTCTTAGGTGTTACTCAATTTATTATCTTGACTGAGCAAGTTGTGATTGATGTTTTATAGGTCCAAACTGATAGAATAGAATTGGAGGGACGAAACCCTCTTTAATGGTCACACATGCAGAGCACACAGTGACATTTGTTCTCTGCATTTAACCCATCCAGGAGCAGTGGGCAGCTCTTGCACAGCGCACGGGGAGCAATGGGAGTGAGGGGGGAAGGGGGATGTCCGGTGCCTTGCTCAAGGGCACCACGGCAGGGCAGGAGGTGAACTGGGACCTCTCCAAGTAGCAGTCCACACTCCATATTGTAGGTCTGGTCGGGGACTTGAACCGGCGACCCTACGGCTCCCAGTCCACGCCCCTACTGACTGAGCCACTGCCGGATAATAATGAATTATTATTTTATAAGAGATTAAACAAAGCTTTGTTGATGACTTTTAATAATGAAGTTACTCAAGGTCTTTGATGAATGGTTTCAGCCCCAAATGGAACAAAAAACTCTTAATTAAAAAGCCTGAGAAACTTTCACCTTCAACCCAAAGTTTTTAACATGGGTTTTAAAGCAACTGGTGATCATTACATTTATTCAATAACGTGAACCCTGCCAAGTCTACTTATTTACAGGAAGGAATAATCATATAGTTATTTCCGGCACAACAGAGAGCTTGATTCATAATAAAATGGGCAATTTCACCTAAATCCCCCCACAGGGCGACTGGTAGACTAAGGAGGGATTTGATATGAGGGGTATGAGCGCTGTGATGTTGTGTTATCAGCTGAGTAATTTGCCCTTGTATAAACATGAATTACTGTTATCTAAGTGCCCCCTGACAGCCGATTGGCTCCTCATTAGGCCTGTGTGAAATGAGATTAGCAGCGAGCCTCTAAATTATGATCCAATCCCGGAACACATAATCTCTCAGACATTCACCCTCCCTCTGCCTCTCTCCGTCTATTTCTGTCTCCTCTCTTTCCACCTCCTCTTCCTGTGAGATGCTCTTTCTTCCACGTCTCTCCTCACTTGACCTATTGCTCTTTCTCATTCTTTATTTCCCTCCACAGAGTGCAACTGCAGCGGGAGGTCGGACGAGTGTGTGTTTGACGTGGAGCAGTACCGCAGCACTGGCAGGGGGGGGCGCTGTGTGAGCTGCAGAGACCACACCGACGGGCCCCATTGTGAGCGCTGCAGAGAGAACCACTACAGGAGGTCTGATGAGGAGCCCTGCCTACCCTGCAACTGCAATATTAACGGTAAGCTGCACAGAGCCCATTGTTTGCATAATAACTTGAAACCCCTAATTAGAATCCATGTAAATATCATTACTCACCATTTTTGTTCAGTCTGCCATGAGAAAATGTCATTATGCTTAAATTGGAACGCCATATTGGCACAATAAGGCACCACAATGTAGCTACACAAAAACAGGACTCGTAGGATTAATGTTAATAACATTACTCTCACACATCGACTATTACTAAACTGCCAAACCTTACCTGAGTATTTTTCTGATTCATAATGAATACAATCTTGTTCGTCTTATCTCCTGAACATGTCGTCAGATGAATCCTCGCCTTATCCTCCCGAATGACCATTAAAATAAATCCATGACTTTGCTGTTAAGAATTCATTCAATTGACTCACTTAATAGTCTGTTTGCCAGCTCATAACCCTAACCCAGACATGTTTAGTGCCCCAAAGTATTATGATAGAAATGTATAGTTCGGGGTCCCCAGCACATAGAAACAGCTGGATGCTAACTTGCATGTTGAGCAATTTGCATAATTAGCATACGTTGCATTAATTAGCATATGCAGAATGGTCAAGAAATAGCTTGGCCGTTTTGGAGAAGTTTGGAGTGATTTTGGAGGTTATTGAGGATTGAGGCAATTTCTCAAATTTTTGGGATAAGAAATTGCAGTTTTAACCAGAAACAGTCCACATTTATAACGTGATTTTGACGAATTTAGGGTTTTAGGAGACTCACAACTGCTATTTTTGATCCGAAAATTGATTCAACATACTCAATATACTATAAAAACCACACCAAAATTGTCAAAATCGGCCAAGCCATTTTGTTGCTATTGTCTGCATATGCAAATGTATGCTAACTAATGCGATTTATGCCAATGGTGCACATTTTGCCGGCAGTTTCTATGTCCTGGGGACCCGTACTATACATTTCTATCATAAAACTTTGAGATAAATTTCCGGGTTCACACTGCTGGCAAGTAGACTATAAAGTTATCAATGAAAAGACTCAGTGCTCATTAAACACCGTCTAATTGTAGTTGCGGGGAAATGTTTGGGCTGTTAATTACATCATGTTCAGTGCAAAGAGAGCGAACCACAGAGAGAAATGGACTAATACCTTAGCTAACTTTCGCTCTTCATTTCCTAGGTAGTGTAAGGTGATTGCACACAGTTGTTGGAATCCATTATATTGATCAAAGGTTAGAGCAGACTCCATTGGGCTTTCTTTTTCTCTCCAAGTCCAACAATACCCCAGCTGGTCTTTTTTCTCCATTAACTTAAGCTACAGTATGTCAGACACAGCGTGGAAGCAAGGTTATCTCCTGCTCCTCAGAGCTCATCTCTGGGGCTTTTGAACAGAATTCAATAACAGGTATTCAGTTATCCCTGTCACGACAAATTATTAATGATGTACTGATGGATTTTTAAGTCCCTCCAACCACCATTTTCTTGAAAATACTCCCTTTCCTTTTTTCCGTGTACCCATTTAACTTTTTTTTCTTTCTTCTGATCCATCTGCTGTCCCGCCCAGGTTCACTGAGTCTGCAGTGTGATGTAGATGGAAGGTGTGCGTGTAAAAATGGCGTGACGGGGGAGAAGTGTGACACATGTCGGGCTGGCTTTCACTCGCTTGGCCCTGGTGGCTGCAGGTGAGCAACACACATGGTCATAAAGACAATTAATGAAAGACATATTTATAATAAGGCATCTTAAGGGGTTAATAGGAATAAACAGGTACAACAGACACACATACATCCTCCCTGTTTTGCAGTTGCACCATCCTACTTCCCAGAGCTTGAATTGATCAAACTCCAAAGCAGCCGTAAACAAGAGGATTTCATTTCTCTCTGTGACACCACTGTGAATTAGTGACCTTCTTATCAGCATGAGTCAGGATGTGCTCTACAGAATCTATCTGCTAACAACCATTTCTAAAAAGGCAAGACAACCCGGAGCACTTTAATTTTCCACATGGAAACTTGAACTTAAGAAAAACATCAACATTTGATTTAATCAAGATTTCCACAAATACTTTAATACAACTCAAAACAGGATGGTTTACTTATTTCTAACCTCTGTTAACCTCTACGATTCCTACGTGCCACTTCTTGGTACATTTGTTGGTCTTTATTAACGTATATTTACTGAATTGTTTAATCCACATTATCTCATTATTAGAATAAATGTCGATTTCATTTGTCTGAAATCTGATCTAATGAATCCACTAAATGCCAGACAGACAAACTAACTTGAATATTTAGCAGCTAAGTAGCTGGTACTTCTCAAAAGTTGGTGGAGACTAAAACATGCCGACACAGAGAGTGAATATTGGACTTGGAAACATCGGGTTGCTTAAAACATAACTCCAAATGATTAGTAATATTGAATGTTTGGTTTGATAATGTCTGGTGTAAACAAACAACTATTTGCTATTTCAACTGTATAGGAAGATACTTGGTCTCTATGTTATACAAATAATTGGACAACAATGCAACATTTTTCTCAAATGTTCAAAAATGTCAACTGAAAACATGTGGCAGCTAGAATAGCCCTCATCAAACTGAATGCTCCTCTGATGGTCCCATTTCCAATATGGGACGTCGTATTCCAACTTGTTCAGGAGCTTTGAGTCGTAATGTGGAACAGCCCGGATGCTTCAAGAACATAAGTTACGTTTAAACACACATTGAGACCTGTTTTCTAGTTGTTGTACTTTAGGGGCCGTTTACGTGAATTATTCGAGTCTGGAACACCATCCATCCATCTTCTCCCGCTTATCCGTGGTCGGGTCGCGGAGGTAGCAGTTCCAGCAGAGAGCCCCAAACTTTCCTTTCCCTGGCCACATCAACCAGCTCTGACTGGGGGATCCCAAGGCGCTCCCAGGCCAGCGAAGAGATATAATCCCTCCACCTGGTCCTAGGTCTACCCCTTGGTCTCTTCCCAGCTGGACGTGCCTGGAACACCTCCCTAGGGAGGCGCCCAGGTGGCATCCTAACTAGGTGCCCGAACCACCTCAACTGGCTCCTTTCGACGCGAAGGAGGAGCGGTTCAACTCCGAGTCCCTCCCGGATGACTGAACTTCTCACCTTATCCCGGAGAAAACCCATCTCGGCCGCTTGTATCCGCGATCTCGTTCGTTCGGTCATGACCCATCCCTCATGACCATAGGTGAGGGTAGGAACGAAAATGGCCCGGTAGACAGAGAGCTTTGCCTTCTGGCTCAGCTCTCTTTTCGTCACAACGGTGCGGTAAAGCGACTGCAGTACCGCTCCCGCTGCTCCGATTCTCCGGCCCATCTCACGCTCCATTGTTCCCCCACTCGAGAACAAGACCCCGAGATACTTGAACTCCTTCACTTGGGGTAAGGACTCATTCCCTACTTGGAGTGGACAGTCCATCGGTTTCCTGCTGAGAACCATGGCCTCAGATTTGGAGGTGCTGATCCTCATCCCAGCCGCTTCACACTTGGTTGCGAACCGATCCAGTGAGTGTTGAAGGTCGCAGACCGATGAAGCCATCAGAACTACATCATCTGCAAAAAGCAGTGGTGCAATCCTTAGTCCACCGAACTGCAGACCCCCTCCCCCCCGACTACGCCTCGAAATCCGATCCATGTATATTACAAACAGGATTGGTGACAAAGCGCAGCCCTGACGGAGGCCAACCCTCACCGGAAATAGGTCCGACTTACTGCCGAGGATCCGGACACAGCTCTCGCTTTGGGAGTACAGAGATTGGATGGCCCTGAGTAAAGACCCCCTCACCCCATACTCCTGCAGCACCTCCCACAGTAACTCCCTGGGAACCCGGTCATACGCCTTCTCCAAGTCTACAAAACACATGTAGACTGGATAAGCGTACTCCCAGGCCCCCTCCAGGATTCTTGCGAGAGTAAAAAGCTGATCCGTTGTTCCACGACCAGGACGGAATCCGCATTGTTCCTCCTCAATCTGAGGTTCGACAATCGGCCTGACCCTCCTTTCAAGTACCTTAGAGTAAACTTTCCCGGGGAGGCTGAGTAGTGTGATGCCTCTGTAATTGGCACACACCCTCTGATCCCCCTTTTTGAAAAGGGGAACCACCACCCCGGTCTGCCACTCCTTCGGTACTGTTTCCGACTTCCACGCAACGTTGATGAGACGTGTCAACCATGACAGTCCCTCAACACCCAGAGCCTTCAGCATTTCTGGGCGGATCTCATCCACCCCCGGGGCTTTGCCACTGTGGAGTTGTTTGACTACCTCAGCGACCTCCCCCCGGGAGATTGGTGTTGATCCCCCGTCATACTCCAGCTCTGCCTCTAACATAGAGGGCGGAGTTGTCGGGTTCAGGAGTTCCTCCCTGCTATCCTGCAGATGAATATATAATGATTTAGTGAGCAAAGGTTTGTCTCGCATACAAACATCTATAATCTCTTTTGACTTATCATCTATTTATTAATAGGCTTTTTCCTTCCAACGGCCCAACACTCCATCAGTTGAGGTCAACAACGTCCCATCCTTACTGTACACAGCTTGGATGGTTCCCTGCTTCCCCCTCCTGAGGTGTCGGACAGTTTTCCAGAACAACTTTGGTGCCGCCCGAAAGTCCTTTTCCATGTCTTCTCCGAACTTCTCCCACACCCGCTGCTTTGCCTCGGCCACGGCTGAGGCTGCTGCCCTTCGGGCCTGTCGGTACCTTGCAACTGCCTCGGGAGTCCCCCGGGATAACAAATCCCTGAAGGCCTCCTTCTTCAGTCGAACGGCTTCCCTGACCACCGGTGTCCACCAGGAGGTTCGAGGGTTACCGCCCCTTGAGGCACCTAAGACCTTCAGACCACAGCTCCCCGCCGCGGCTTCGGCAATAGAGGCTTTGAACACCGACCACTCTGGTTCAATGTCCCCAACCTCCACAGGAATGCCCGAAAAGCTCCGCCGGAGGTGTGAGTTGAAGGCCTCCTGAACTTGGGCCTCCTCCAGACGTTCCCAGTTCACCCGAACTACACGTTTGGGCTTACCAGGTCTATCCAGAGGCTTCCCCCGCCACTCGACCCAACTCACCACCAGATGGTGATCAGTTGACAACTCCGCCCCTCTCTTTACCCGAGTGTCCAAAACATACGGCCTCAGGTCCGATGATACGATAATGAAATCGATCATGGACCTTCTGCCTAGGGTGCTCTGGTACCACGTACACTTATGAGCATCCTTATGTTCGAACATGGTGTTTGTTATGGCCACAGAAGTCCAGTAACAAACCACCACTCTGGTTCAGATCAGGGGGGCCGTTCCTCCCAATCACGCCCCTCCAAGTGTCTCCATCGTTGCCCACATGTGCGTTGAAATCTCCCAGCAAGATTAAAGAGTCCCCTTCAGGAGCCCCATACAGGACTCTTTCCAGGGTCTCCAAGAAGGCCGTGTACTCTGAACTGTTGTTTGGTGCATAAGCACACACAACAGTCAGAGTTTTCCCCCCCATAACCCGCAGGCGTAGGGAGGCGACCCTCTCGTCCACTGGGGTAGACTCCAACAAAGAAGCACCCAACCGGGGACTTGTGAGTATCCCCACACCCGCCCGGCGCCTCACACCTTGAGCAACTCCGGAGAAGAATAGAGTCCAACCCCTATCCAGAAGTAAGGTTCCAGAGCCGACGCTGTGCGTAGAGGTGAGCCCAACCAGATCCAACTGGTACCGCTCCACCTCCCGCACAAGCTCCGGCTCCTTCCCCCCCAGAGAGGTGACGTTCCACGTCCCCAAAGCCAGCTTCTGTCGCCCGGGTCTGGTCCGTCGAGACCCTCTGCTTTCACTGCCACCCTTTTGGCAGCGCACCCGACCCCATCGCTGTTTCCCGTAGGTGGTGGGCCCGCGGGACGGAGAAGCGGAGGTGTTGTCCACGTTGCCTTTTCGGGCTGTGCCCGGCCGGGCTCCGTGGCAAGCCCGGTCTGGAACACGTTTTTCAAATTATTCTGACATCATATAGTGCAGTAACAAAGATGAAACATCATTTGTATATCTTAACCGTGATTTTGTCCACTCCTGTTCTTCTTTTACAACCTTACAACAAATGTTTTGAAAATCAGGACATACTTTTTTTTGTATTCCTGCTGACAGACAAACAGAGAGTCAAACCAAGCCAGAAACATTACCTCCCTGGCAGATGTAATTATCCAGTGTCATGGTGACCCAAGCCTAGAAAGCAGAACAATAATACATAAAAAAAAAATGGTTCTACTAAATGGAGACTGGCCTGTTGCTTTGTGTTCAACTGACCACAACTCCTGTAAACTATTGAACTAGTGAGTTCACTCCTCCTGCAAATGGCTTGTGTTTTGGTGAGACAGCCAACCTTCTGACCAGTTAAAAAGCTTAAAGACCCCCCAGATCCAAGTCAGAGACCCTGCTGTCTCTTCCACCTATTACCATGGTGACCGGATCCAGCCTCGCTGCCTTCATAAAACTGCTTAAGCACCAGCCTACCCCAAAAGTAAACTTAACCCTTTAAAAACCTCCCTGCTATCCTGCAGATGAATATATAATGATTTAGTGAGCAAAGGTTTGTCTCGCATACAAACATCTATAATCTCTTTTGACTTATCATCTATTTATTAATAGGCTTTTAACAGATCAGGAATGTCATTTTAGTAATACAAGCTTATTCCATACTTTTGTTTAATTCCTGACACTGAATTATTTAGTATGCAGGCAATAATAATTTTGAGGCTTTGCACACTCAGTCTGGTTTTTTGTTGCATCCTTTGTTGCATCCTAAAGTGACATTGACCTACTGCATACATTTTGATGATAAAAAGCAGATTCCAACTTTTTCTGAACTGAGAGCTCTCCTA
>CALSBZ010046939.1:2509439-2527421 GCA_943591055.1 Gobionotothen gibberifrons
GTTCTAATAAGGTTTTAAAGAAACGTTTTAATCTGATGTTCAAAGAAGCTTTTTAGGATGTTTATTTTTTCAAATAATGTTCCTATAAGGTTTAAGGTTAACTAAGACATAACGTTTTAACTGCAACATTCTAAGGATGTGTTTTGGACGTTGTTGGGTAACACATTAAATATGTTCTTTATAAAACGTTCCCTCAATGTTACACAATAACAAATAAAAAACTAAAAACTAAAAATATTTAATGTTTTGAGATAATTGTTTCTGCTGTACCGAAAACGTACCGAACCGAACCGTGACCTAAAAATCGAGGTACGTACCGAACCGAAATGTTTGTGAACCGTTACACCCCTACATGTATTCCACCTGCAGACAGTTTAGTAGAGTGTAGCAAGTGGATCTGTTTAAAAGTTTAAAGTTTGCCACTTCACCCTCTGCCCTCACACTGTCTGCTTTGTGGTCGATTGGAGCCTCGGTGGGACTTGTGTTTGTGAGAGGCAGCTTTGATTGAATTGAAATTGAGTTGATTTAATTTGGTTGGAGCAAAGTCTATACCCCCTGATTGATAGTTTGCTCCTCAGCCATTCCCCAAAAGTTATAGGGAAATCTATCAGCGGTGGCTTTATGTGTTCCTGGCAGACTCAGCACAGTCCGTGGACTTCAGATCATTCTGACACATCCATTGAAACTAAATGGAAATAGACTGGCACAGATTCAACCTTTGTTTATTTTCAATTTGTTTTGAAGTTGTTGATTGAACGTGCATTCATCATTTATTTAGTTTGACCCAGGACTGTATGTTACCTTGAAGAACCCCAATGAGGCAAGGCAAGGCAAGTTTATTTATATAGCACCTTTCAACACAAGGCAATTCAAAGTGCTTTACAAAAAATGAAAGACATTAAGAAAATGGCATTTAAAATCAGTCATTAAAAAGCAAAGATAATAAAATAAACATTAAAAGAAAAAATACATGGATAAAAGTTACAGTGCAGTCTAAGATATGAATAGTTCAATTAAAAGCAGCGACAAAAAGAAAAGTCTTCAGCCTGGATTTAAAAGTAGTCAGAGTTGCAGCGGACCTGCAGGTTTCTGGGAGTTTGTTCCAGATATTTGGAGCATAATAACTAAACGCTGCTTTACCATGTTTAGTTCTGACTAGATATGTTCTTTAGGTGATAGTAGGCTGATTTAGTAACTGTTTTAATGTGACTGTTGAAACTCAGGTCAGAGTCCATGACTACACCTAGATTTCTGGCTTTATCTGTTGTTTTGAACATTGCAGACGCTCTGCCTTGGCTCCAAAGACCATTACCTCAGTTTTATCTTTGTTTAATTGGAGAAAGTTCTGACACATCCAGTCACTGATTTGTTCAATGCACTTACTCAGTGTTTGAATTGGAGCATAGTCTCCTCCTGCAGTGCTTGAATTGGAATAAAAAAGGTGCCAGTACTCTAAATCAGCAACTGTTTCAAGTCAATGTATTTATACAGCCCAAAACCAAGTATTTGGCTCAAAGTCATAGTATATCCTATAATGCTGGTGGGTTTGTCTCTTTACTGTATATTTTAGAAAGGCTCACTGTACTTAAACAAAATTACTCAGGGTGCATCTGAGATTAGAGGGGGTGCAGTGGTAAACTGCTATTTTTATAAGTGGGGAGTGGACCTGACACCCTCTAGGGGGGTCCGGGGGCATGCTCCCCCGGGAAGAATTGTTTTAAATATTGAAGTTAAAAGCATCAATCTGGTGCACTTTGAGAGCAAAATTAAGAGATATATGGATACCTCTCAACATCCATATGAAACAGAACTGTAAACAGATTTACTTTTTCTTTATGGATATAAAAGAAAGTAAAGCCTGACTCCTACTGGCGGCTGGTTAAATGACTCCTCGTCCCTGAGTACACTCACCATCTTTCAGCAGGAAAGGAGAGAGGGAATCAATGGAGCTGCAAGGGAGGACACAGGGGAATCCAGACGGTGGTTTATGGGATGCAGAACTTGGAGCAGGAGGCTCAACCAGAGAAGGCTCCCCGTCAGACAACATTTCTAACACAGGCACAGCATTTTCTGTATTTGCAGTTGGCTGACAACCGCTGTCTTTTAGCACTATTATTAAGCCACGCCGGCGGCATCTCATGACGCATCTAGGTACGCTGGGCATATTTGTTGTCATGCGTCATGACGTTCCGGCGGCGGCCTGCGGCTGAGTACCGGCATCTTACTGAGTACCGGCTAGTGCCGGTACCACATGGGTACAAATCAGAAGTGCCGGTACTGCGTACCGGTGAGTACCGGCCCAATTCAAGCACTGGTCTCCTGGTGAAATTGTTACGTAAGTTACGTGAATAGCTTTCAGTCATGTATTGCAACTGCAGGCAGTTGAGTAGAATGTAGTGAGTGGATCTGTTTAAAAGTGTGTCACTTCAAGCATTTATTCTGATACTCAGGACTTAAGAGGCCCTATTATGTTTTTTTAGGTTTTCCCTTACTGTAGTGTGGCGCAGTGGACTAGTGCGTTGATGTTCGGATCAGGGGAGCACAGGTTCAAACCCCACTGCAGTCAGCATGTTGTTGTGTCCCTGGGCAAGACACTTCACCCCAAATTGCTTGGTGTATAACAAGTGACATGTAATGTAATATAGTGTGTAATATTCGTTGTGCATGTAAATTGTCTGCAAAGGCTAACATCCCTGTGTTCCCTCCAGGGGGACTTTCTCTCCTACATGTTCTTCGTAACAAAGTATAGTCACTATGTAACTCTTGCGATTCTATTGGCTAGTGATCCAACACATTGTACGTGATAGGCTAAGGGGCGGGACTTCTCTTAGTGATTCACCAATCACGACAGAGCGGGCCAGTTAACCAATCAGAGCAGACTGGGCTCTGGTTTCAGACACAGGGTGAAAAGAGGTGCTGCAGCATGTATGAGAAAAATAAAGAGCTTTTTGGAGTATGGAGACATGTCACAGTCGAGGCACTACATACAAATATTAACCTGACATTTTGCATAAACCCATTCCCAGAGCCCACATCTTAAATAACATGTTTTCCCCCCACAGCCTCAAACCAAAAGATTCAGCGTACAATGATAAACAGAGAAAACAGCAAATCTTCTAAAGCGGACTAATTACCACATTATGTATTGTTTGTTTAATCTGCACACAAACAGAAGAGCAAAAACAATGGATCTATTTCCTGGCCAAGCAGCAGTGACTTCCTGAAGTCAGGATAGCCGAGCACAACCCTGTAAAAGCAACATCTGTTAATAGTATACTATAGTTACTATTTTGCTATGGCTTGAACAAACAACACAGACATTTCAAATCAGAAAATTAAGGAGGTGCCGGTAGTCAGATCTTAGGACTTTTGGCTTTCCCCCTGAATTCAGTCTTCATGCCAAGCTAGAGCAATTGTTTCCTGGCTCTTCATATTGAGCATACAGACATAAGAATGGAATCTATTGATCAACATATGCATGTATTGCCCTAATGCTTAAAGTACTACACAGAAGAATGTGATCTCTCAGTTGTAGAAAGGATAGAAATATCCTTAAATACAGTACATTATGTGCAGACTGTGGTATTTAGAGATTTCTAAACTTTTTAATTCTCCCCAATTTGTCATGTAAGATGAAATAATGAATATAAATCCATGGTAATACACAGACAGCAGATCACACTTACACATGAATAATCCTTTCATTGTTTTTTATAGTGATTCATTGCTTTGGAGAGGGGCCCGCTAGTAGGGGCCAATCCTGGATGCTCTATTAGGGTTATGAGTAATTATGCTGTGGTACTCCTGTCCTCACAGACAAAAAGAAGAAGTACCTGGAACAACAGGAATACAAATCACACCCCAGCAGAATAATGGCCAGCGCGCTGTATCTGAAACACGACCATAGGGAACTCTTTAGGAGAGAATATGAGCTTAGTCACACAACAGTATTACTGGGCTCATTACCCACCGTTATGCAAGGAATGTGCGGTATGCATTTCCTATTAATCATTTAAAAAGTAATATCTGTTGACTTTTATTTTCTGTGAACATGAGTTTCTTATATTACTCATTATTATAGTCCGTCACTCTCCAAATAAAGGTAATTGCTTCTTCGCGTTCCCCCAAAAATAGTAGCCCTTTAGAGATTTCCCGACTTATTAACGCAACACAAAAGGAGCGCGTGCTTGCAGATACTGTTCTGTTAAGTGCATCGAGTATAGTGTGTCCTCAAAAGAGAAGGCTGCAGAGATAAGGTTTGAATAAATAAATCCCCAGTGTTATGAACATTTTGTTACTGTATCAAGCTCAGATACTTGCAGAAGGCAATTCAATGTTGTTAGATCATTCATAATATACTTAATAATATCAATGAATACATAGTAAATACATTGTGATATTATTGCAGTGGAATGATGTGGGAGGAAAATAAAGAATAAATAAATGATTATTGATAGTATTGCTATCCATTCATTTATTTGTTGTGTTTTTGCACACTTGAATTTCCCGTTCAGCACATTTTGACTATTCTAAACGCCAATCAAAATGCGACAAATCCCTACCTATATTACTGTTTTTACACAAAACATATGTGGAGATAATTCGCCTTATATCAATAATCATTTATGTATTCTTTATTTTCCTCCCACAGCATTGACCATTCAGCAGCCTTTTTAGCTAGTTCAGTAAATAACTTGAAATGATGTTAGCCTAACCGCATAGGGAGTACTAGGAAATAGTGCCTATGGAAACTTTTGACAGCAGGTTACAATTACTAATAAAATACATTGCTTTGGGACTTTGAGAAAACCATTCAAAGACTACAAAGTGTAGTCTTTTTTCTCTTATGTGCTTCATTTGCACTGGTATGAGTTGTGGCCTTTTGACTCAGGAATATTGATTGGTTATTTCATTTAGACCTCTCATATCGGAAGTTTTTCCACAGGTTCAGATGTTTAAATGTGAGAGGGCTCAGTATAGGCATTCCTGTCTAGTTGGTGATGGATTTAATCGAAGTCTCTTTTTGTTCCCGGACTGGCAGAGTTATTCTTATTCCTCGTTATCAATATGTATTGATTGTGAAACTACACTGAGATGTCTGGAAGATCATTTGACTTCAAAAGGAGTTTTGTTTTTGCTGGTGATGATTGTCAGGTTGGTTTTCAAGCCACTCCCCCTGCTCCTGATTGGCTGTAATTATCTATTTCTATTGATTCTGAAGGCACATTGGTTCAGTATGAATGATGCCTTATTGGACTCGGGACATAAAGTGCTATTGATTGGTCATGTCATTAAAGACCTCCCTTTTCCATCACTGTCTGTTTTTCATTTCCTACAAATACTAAACCCACAGCGTGGAATGATAAATATAAACAACACAGTGTTCAATCATTTGTGTATCATCTCATTAAAATGTAAATGATCAAAAGCTAACAGCTTCTGTACGACCAAAGGAATATTTCAATAGTTAAATGTATTATGTATGTACTTATATAGGTTTGCAGGTATTCAGAAAGAAGAGTGACACAGTTATAAACCACTTAAGAACAATATATATATATACTGTATATAATTGAACTCCCTAGCTAGTGCCACTGCAGCTGAATAGTAGCTGGAGAGATACAGCAAGAATACTAATATAATATAAAATCCAATACATGTAGTGATTGGTAATGCAAACAGCATTATTTACTGGACCATGAAATGCATTAAATGATTAAAGAAGACGAAAATACCAGTCTAGACTTAATTGAAAGAATAATTACAAAAATACATTAAAAAGTAATAACTTGTTACTTTAACTAATGACTTTAACACATCGCTGAGTAATGCATTACCGACAGCAGCCAAAACCTGAACGGGGAAGCCTTACAAATGAGTTTTAGGTCAGATAGAAATTGAGTAAACTGTCCGTAAATGTTTGTGTGAGAGTGAGCTACAAATATGAGGAAGGGTCTGTGGAGGTGATGACAGGCGGCTGTCGGCTGATTAGACGATCAGACAGTGGAATGCTCTGAATGACGGCAGAGGCCCCTCACAAGTCAAATCACCCACTCAAGTCCTTAGCCCCCACAACCCCCAGAGGAGCTCAGGATGTACTTCACACACGATTACGCTCCAAAACAAGGTGGCAACCAAGCATGCAACCTGTCAGGTTTGCCCACTCGCTCACCCAGAGCTGATAGAGAATGGCAGCAAAGTTGTTGTTTCTTTTTCAAAATGGATTTTTTCATTTTTAAATCATAACTGGTTCAAGTCTTTCTTCAATAGATTAGATTCAACCTTATTGTCAATTGACAGTGTGCAAGTATTAGGACAACGCAATGCCGTTAGCATATAACCAAAAGTGCAAAACAAGTATTAAAGGAGAAAGTTATTCATAGTATAATATAAATATATACTGTATATATGACAGTATTTACACTATAAAAAGTATGAAAATTACAAACAGCAGTATATAAATTGAATACACTATAGATCAGGTATAGATAAGAAAGTATAATACACACACAATACAGAATAAATATATTATAGAACATTTGTCCTATTCCCATATTAAGGGATGGCAAGATTTCCTTTCAAAATAAAAGTAGCACTTGTGAGTGTTTTTCTTTAGCCAGTTGTGGAGTTGCTGGTGGGTGAGGGTATGTTTAGTGGGGCTAAGATCTTTGAAGTCCTGCTAATGTGCTGTAATGAGCCAGAGATGAGAGGGGGGTGATTACAGACACAGAAGACTCCTGCAGAGCTTCATGTGGGCTCAAAGAGCCTGAACCCCGCTGAACACACTCTGAGAGTTCCTGAATATATCCACAAAGATAAATACTAGCTCATCTTATTCTAATTGACATGTTTATAGTTTACTTTTTACATATTTACTTGCACATTGGTCACTTGCAATATTCTCTTGCGCTATTTTATTTATATTCTGTTTCTTTTTGCACAATTTGTATTGTTGTGTGTCCTATATATATTCATGTTGCATTGTTGGAGGAGCCTGGGACTTATGTTTTCATTGCCATAACTACATACTGTAGCTACTGTGCATATGCAGGCTTGGGCAGTAACAGATGACATGAAACATGATTATGTAATCAGGATACCAAAAAAAGGATTCGATTACAATTACTGTTGGGAAAATACTTCTATATCAGAGTAGCACATGATAACAGAGGCCCTACGTAGCTGTATACGTAGCCGGATGTATGACTACATGGATGACGCTCGTGAGACACTGTGTTGAAGTTATGATATATGTTCCTAAGATTTGCATGATCACACAGCCCCTAGAGAGATAGGCATATGACTGTCGTGTTTATTGCTTACGCAGGCCTTAGCTAATCTGAACTAATGTCAGAATACTGCTTTGAACCAGTATTCTTCCATCTTGTGGACTGTAACACCCTCTCTTGTATACAAGCATATCAAGGACTCTACTCTGGGAACTATTTGTCCCATGCAACCTCTGTGTGTGATGACTGTGGAGGAAACTTCTGTGTAGCAATGCAGTGGGAGTCACCGACTCATGAAGGAGACACGAGGAGAGCTGGAGCTTTGATGGCAAACACTGACGGTTTATTTGGAGTTTCGGCCGGAGAGTTGACAAGACAGGTGGTGTGTAACGGGTTGACACAGCGGTCGCCAAACCAATTCTGAAGAACTCTTTCTGCAGCTCGATGTTTTATCTAGTTCGGAGTGTAATAGTCAACATTCTTTATCAGTGAGACTAAGCAATATGGACCCTGCATCTAACTAGAGCTCTCCTCCATAGACTGGCAACAACAATGCGCCCAAGCTGCCCCTCCTTAAGAGAGATAGCAGCTATACCCAAGGCCGTAGACCAATGCCATGGGAAAGGAGACAGTGAGAGGAGAAAAGGACAAAACTGTGTCAAAGGATGAATACCTAAGCAAATTATTTCCTTAACAATGACCACTTCCATTCTTGCAAGGATAATAAATACATGTATCCTGATATTGAAGACCAAGCCGGTGACGATTGATATGTTTCTAACAATTACATTAAAACATGTTTTATCAGATAACTGTTACATTATTAAAAAATGATATTACTAGCAGGATTTCAGTGTTACAATACATTTTGAAATACAGATCAATATACTAAAGGTAGACTTTGTGAATTATTTTTTCTTCAATAATTTTACTTGAATTCTTCTTTATTTTAAAAGACATTTCTTTTTGTAAGGCAGTAGGTGGACACTTGTTTATTAAACAATCATACAGTCTATGCTTTTGATTAATATATTTAGCTTAAACAGCCTTTGTGAACTATTACTGTTACTACATTTTGTATATGAAATACCTTCTTTTCTTCTTTTCTAAGCTAACATTGTTACATACACTTAAAAAACACTTAAAAAACATATTATTGTAATTTTGTTTCTCTTGTTTTTATTTGCATTGCATTTGATATTTAGGTTCTCCAAAAGTAACGAAAAGTGCATTTATTTTATATTTTGATAATCAGATTTCGTTACTGATTGCATTTTTGACATGTAACTAGTTATTTTAGCGGATTACCTTTTAAAGTAACCCTCCCAACCCTGTGCATATGACCATAAAACCTTTGAATCTACTAATTCAGCTCCCACCACCTGCAGACAGGTAAAGGTCTCTGTGTTCCCTACATGGATGGCAGAGAATGAGCTGAGTCTTCAATATTAAAGCTGACTCCACTCTAACATCCAACCTCTGTCCTCCATCTAGAGAAATTCCTGGGTCATCAGATCCACAGCTACGCCCAGCTCATCTCCATCACCTTCACCTCCGAGACCCCCGAGCTGCTGCCGGACCACGTCACCTTGCTGCTGCGCGGCTCCGGAGTCACCCTCACTGCTGACCTTTCACCTCAAACAGTGCTTGACCCTAACCCCCGCCTCACATGGCAGCAGACCTTCACTGTCAGGTACAAGGGTGCAGGATTGTTTGTCAGTCTATGTATATCAGGGGGTCCATTTTTCTTTTGCATGCAAAAATATATATACGAAGGCCTTGGCCACTCACTAGAGGTTAGGTATGTTGCCTCATATGTTAGGTTAAGTTATAATTGAGCAAAATCAATCAAATGTAGATAAATTATTCTTGATACGTAATTGAATATGCTTAAAGAAAAAAGAAAAAACAGCCTACATCACAGCTTTCCATTAACAGGGTTTAATTATTTTCATTTTGTTACAAAAAGGTTTGGGAACTCATCCCTTAAAACAATAGCGTCGGATTGCTTCTCAACTCCCTGCACAGTCATGTCTAAAGGAAATAGGAAGTGTAGATTTCAAGCTTGTTATGCAAATAAGTTATTGGGCTTTTTTTTTGTTTTATCAACTTGAATTGAAATAGAAAATGTGTCTTAACACATGACTACAGTGTAATATATTTTACATATATTTAATAAGACTTATATAAGAAATATAAGTAAAGCGCAAGTTTCAGGTGTGGGCCATATTCCATTTTACTTTTAGAATTAGCTGAGGGCCAATAAAAAATGGACCCAGGGCCACAATTGGCCCCCAGGCCGTAGTTTGGACACCCCTGATGTATTCTTCCTTTTCGCACTGTTGACCTTGAGTCTCTCTGGCAAGAATTAGCCTGAATATGTGCATAAGAAAGGATGTTTGTTTTTCTCTGCATCTATTCATCTCCCTGATGCCTGACTTGTTCCTTGTTACAATAAATATAGAGTCTGCTGAGGACAGAGTATCCAGGACAACCATGTTCAGACTGCAGCTCACCTACATTGAGTGTGCTGTCAGGGTCCCAGCAGAACGTTGAGTTATAAATGTAGTGATGAGCCCACTCCCCCTTTCACCGGCTATCATGTAGAGCAGACGGCTGCAGAGCAGCGGCATTACACTTCCATTTGTATATGTTATACCTTGAGCAGATGGTCTCCTCCACAGCAACTTGAAGTGTGTGCTCAAACTCATCAGAAGTACACAACAAGTCACGCTTAAATGATTGAGTCACTAAAATAATTATGGAATAGAGGTGAAGTAAGGACGACAA
This sequence comes from Gobionotothen gibberifrons, assembly GCA_943591055.1. Classification (NCBI taxonomy): domain Eukaryota; kingdom Metazoa; phylum Chordata; class Actinopteri; order Perciformes; family Nototheniidae; genus Gobionotothen; species Gobionotothen gibberifrons. Next base: position 2,519,459 of record CALSBZ010046939.1, read on the forward strand.
ATACAAAATGGACAGACAGTATACAGTGTACATCAGGGGTGCCCAATACGTCGATCGATCACAAAGGTAGTGTGGGTAGATCGCATGGCATTGGAAAGAAAAATTAAAATGTAATTCAAAAAAAAAAATTAAAAAGTTAGCCTATCATCCATCCTTACTATGGCATTTGCCACTTGATTGCCATACAGGTAAGCAAGTCTGAAATCTCATATTTTCTAATACACAGTTCACCACGTATGCGCGGTCTATCGAGCCAGCTGCAAATCACCGGCGAGCTGATTACCTAGTTAGACTTCAAATGTATACAATTATACTAAAGAAAGGGTACAAGGGGGGCCTCACCTCCTCATCTGAAGCGCAAATGCGGCACAGTAAGTGTAAGTCCGCCACAGTTTCTCCACTGCTTCGAGGTTCCGGTGCTCGCAGTCCACTAGCCCCCCCCCCCCCTCGAGACACACAGGGCCTCACCACATGACTGTGGGTAGATCACTTTGGCTTGGTCATTTTAAAAGTAGCTCCCAAGCTGAAAAAGTGTGGGCACCCCTGGTGTACATGGACAAAGCGGTGGTTAGGGCAGCAACTTACTAGTATTATTATTATGTTTTGATTATGTTATCATTTGTTGTTAAAATATTTCAGGAAAAACTGAAACATTTCAAGCCCTGTTTCTCTAAATCCAAGCAGATTTGTTTTGTGTTTTGTTTTATCAGTTCATATTTTAATATGATATAACATAAAGAAGAGCAGTACATGTCCATTTCAGAGGCTGCAATCAGTATTCTCTGCTATGTTTATATTTCCGTTGATAGACGTATCGATTAATTTACATATGGATAAGTGAACGCTTTGAAGCTGCTGGTGCTAGTAATAATGTAGAAGGATCACCAAATCCTCCAGGGCTTATCCCTGGTGACCATGAATGTTTGGACCAAACGTCATGGCTTTCTTAGATATTTTAGATCCGATATGTATTCCCAGCCATAGTGCTAACACGGCTGAAAACAGGTAAATATGAGAAAGAAGGGATTAGTTCAGAAAGCTTAACCAATATAGTAAGTGAAAACACTTTTATATGAAGTACATCTTCCAAAGATTAAGCTTTCAAAGATATTGTCACTCCAGGAGGCAGAGGAGGGGGGTCGGGATAGAAGGAAGAGAGGGTTGCTGCATGGAAAGAGAGCTGAGTGGATTACAGCAACACCATGCAGAGCTCTAGATGGAGTGCAGGGTGGGTTCGTGGCCCGGAGGCTCAGGATGTGGGCAGCGGTTCTTTTGCAGCCTGCTATGCCAACACCAGGGCTTCAAATTAGAAACAAGCATCAACACTCAGCCAGTGGATGAACTGTAACATCGATCTCAATGAGGAGAAGTGAGCTATGGAAGAAGTATGTGGTCATATAAACTTTAGGGATGTAAACTAAACGGAGAAATATGATGTATTCGACTGATTTAAGGTGGGGGCTAATCGTGTGGCAGTTTAACTTACATACATATGATGTTGTTCTGCTACTGTTTTATTACTTTAAGACTATATATTTATATTGCAATTTAAAGCTTTCCAGTTATTTTCCCATAACATTTGAGGTGTTTGACCAAAAACGATGTCATTGGATGACTCACATACATGTGCAGTTACATAACAGTTCATCGTCTCATTATTAGGAAAAGTGGTGGTCTGTTGTCAGGATGCATTCCTAAAGAGAAATAAAGTGAGTGGATGTATAACACGGGTAGAAGCAGCCCACGTGCTAGAATTTGAATGGTGGATGTTCTTACTTAATGGCAAAGTTAAGTTTAAATGAAATGAATTGTCCATATTTTTCCACCATCAATGGATGAGTTAAAGATCTCTGACCTACCTCAACACTTTGCTTTTAACAGTCACAGTTTTAAATATAATTATTCTCACTTCCTCTGGTATAATGCATACTGCCTCCCACACCTATACGTGTAAGCCTATTTTCTCTAAAAGCAATCAGATCTTATTCAAACAACTGCAGCGGCATATAGAGCAAAATATACATTTAACTCCAACCTAACAGAGCATTTCCATATGAATGCTTGATTAGTTCACTCGTACATTGTGACAAGGTTTACCAAATCTTGCTATTTAATATAATAAGAGGGCAACAGCACCTCTTTAAATCCTGCAGCAATCAGACGTTAGATGTTGTAACAAAGATGGCAGCAATCAGAATCAAGCTGCGACACAGTTCCTGTCACAGAGCGGATGCTGTTTGCTTTACTCGTCGATGGCAGTCTGCTGTTCTTGTTTTCTCCTTGTCTACTGTTAGATCATATTAAGTGGTGTGTGTCCGTTTGTTTGTGCTGTTAGACCGTTGATTAGCATCTGTATTTTGAAACTGAGACTAAATCAAATTGGAGTTGTCTTGTGCCAGCTCGTATTTCCTCTTCACTGCAGCATGACCCTGGGATTATTTATGTCCCTTTCTGAAGAAGCTGAGGCAGGCTTTACTTTATTTACTTCAGTGCAAGCTAACCCAACATACACTTACAGTATGTTAAAGGATAGGTTTCCAACAATTACAGCCACCAAAACGTTTTTCAATATACATATTGGCATGTGAGTGCTATTATAAAAACATAAAGAATCAATAATTATGTAGACTTATCTATTATTCAATCACCAGAAAGATATGAATTATCTAATTTGATACTCAATTAATCGTTTTAGTACTTCCTTCAGGCACAAAAGTCAAACCTCTCAATTATTGAGATATTTGGTTTTTATTAGTTTAAAATCATATTAAAAATAATATCTCTTCTTCTCAAATACGTTTGAAGGCATCCCCTTGCAATTTAATTAAACTTGGATTAACATTTTTCACAATTTTCCGTCATTTAATCAACCAAAGGTTTATCAATTGATCTAGAAATTAAGATAAATCATTAAGGAAATTGTCACCTGACTCGAAAACATGTAAACCTTTCCTGGCTATTATCTTTGGCTCGGTTCTATTAAATATTCACAGCATCTGCGTCACCAATTGCCCAAAGAGGCAGATTGTGCTAGAACATGTAGTTCCCTCCTAAAGGGGAACGGGCCCACTCTCATCATCAGTTGTTGGACCTGTCCAATTGGTTGTTGATATTGACTAGACTATATGTAGCACTGCTCCACAACCACTCTCTGCTTGCAGTCTGCTGGCTCTTTCATCTCACATTACACTTTGCTTGGTTGTCCTTGCAACAATCTGCTCTCAGCCCAGACCCAAGCTGGTCTTTCCCTCCTCACAGTAACTAAGTACATTTACTAGAGTACCGTACTTAAGTACAATTTTGAAGTACTACATTTGTGCTACTTTGTACTTCGCTACATTTCAGAGGTAAATGGTGTACTTTTACTCCACTGCATTTATTTAATATCTTTAGTTACTTTGCAGATCTGGATGAATGATGTGAAATATAAAACAACCCTTAAAAGTTACTTTACTGGAGTAAATCCACAAGCTACCCTGCAGTATACAAAGTCATTCAAACTAGCTGCACCTTTACCAGCTTTGAGAACACTTTCATGATCAATCATTATAAAACACATCATATATATTATTCTGAAATGGACCAATGTGTATAATGAGTACTTTCACTGTTGGTACTTTAAGTATATTCAGATACTATGGAGGAAACTTCTGTGTAGCAATGTAGTGGGAGTCACCGACTCATGAAGGAGACACGAGGAGAGCTGGAGCTTTGATGGCAAACACTGACGGTTTATTTGGAGTTTCGGCCGGAGAGTTGACAAGACAGGTGGTGTGTCACGGGTTGACACAGCGGTCGCCAAACCAATTCTGAAGAACTCTTTCTGCAGTTCGATGTTTTATCTAGTTCGGAGTGTAATAATCAACATTCTTCATCAGTGAGACTAAACAATATGGACCCTGAATCTAACTAGAGCTCTCGTGCATAGACAAGAATGTGCACCAGGGAACCTACGTCCCTGAACAGTAAACCTCATGGCGGCTTGTGCTCTGCCCCTCCTTAAGAGAGATAGCAGCAATACCCAAGGCCGTAGACCTATGCCGTGGGAAAGGAGACAGTGAGAGGATACAATTATGAACTGTGTCAAAGGATGAATACCTAAGCAAATTATTTCCCTACTAATACTTTTCTTCTTTTACTTGAGTAACAGTTTGAATGCAGGACCTTTACTTGTACCCGAGTATTCCTACACTCTGGTACTTCTGGATCTGAGTACTTCCCCCACCTCTGGAGAGATCTCATTATGCCCGTCAACTGTGTGGAGTGGGTGCAGCTGGCCCAGTCTCACGTTCAATCTGTTCAAAACGCACCCAATTCATTCTCTATTTTGGTTCTCGTCCCCATTTGGCCTGGCGTCCTGCAGACAGTAATCCTTCTTATCCCACTCAGCACCTCCTTCACACTGTTTTGTTTCAATTTGTCTTCAATTCCACCCCTGTGTTTCTATCTTTAATTCTCCTCCTCAGCGCCCGCAGACCAACTTAACTTCCTCCCTGTAGCTGCCCCTGGAACCGTCTTCCTCCCTACGAAGGGATTTAATTGTCTTTGTTTTCTAGGGTTGGTTTAAAGAGAACTGCAGAAAACATTTCAAAGACACTGTAAGGTCCACATGGAAATTGACATGTTATGCAGCCGGGAAGCCCTGTGTTGTCCTCTCTGTGTGCTCCACAGGGTCTGTTCCAGTCCATTAGCTCCAAACAGTCCTGTAGATTCTCCACATACTTCGGGGATCAAAGTCTCGCTGTGTTGATGACAATGGGAAGCTGGCTGCTGCTGACAAGAATCTGAACAGGCGTAGTGGTATTTTTAAAATGTAAAGAAGCTGAAGAGAAGGAACAGTAGGTTGCATCATCCTGAGTAAGACGTACTCTAGCTTCAATACTTCAGATAGGAGATGATTAAAGCATAAGCAAAGAGCTGGCCGGCATTCTGGGTGATGTAAGGTCGGATTTGATGGATTTTGTGAGGTGTAAACCTGTAGGAGTGTGCTGTTGTGGTTGTTGTTGTTGCAATGACAGGCTCACACAGTTGGGTGTCTGAAATCACACTGCAATTGTTGGCAGTTTGGGCAGTAGTCAATATACCTGTATTGTCAGGGTAAAACAACATTTCTCAAAGGACAGGTCAATCTTGTTGAAATTGGTTAGTGTGATGGGGAAAAGAAGAGATGTCCACTTCAACTGGAGGATCAAGTGATGGAAGGTGAGACAGAGCCCCCACTCCCAGGTACTGGGAGATTGATGGAAACCTTTCTCTTTTTTTAGAGCCGACTACATTGCATGGACTCTGTACTTTAAGCTGCTACATTCGATAATTATGCATGTATACAGTCCATATCCTGTATGGATTGAATATGTGTAGCCATGTTGCTAGCTTGCCTCTAGGGATGGCAATATCAGTATATCAGTTGTCAGTTTGTCAAAACTATATAATGAACTCTCAGTCATTTTATACAAACATTCATGGTCCCCAGGGGAGGACTCCTCCAGAAACACCATGAGGTCCAACTCTCTGATTATTATCCATTCATAATGAAATTCAGTACACAACACTGACATTATCCACATGTTTCTTGTTTGTGTGGAAGAGAAACTCCCTCTGGGTGGAACTTTGATATTTTAGCCTTTGCAGACAATTGCACAAAAACCTGTATAACACTACAGGAAAATTGCAAAAAGCTAAATAGGGCCCCTTTAAGTTCACCTTCTGTATAATCTTGTATATATTTGACTTTTGGAAGAACCATTAGTTTGGTTTGTGTGTGTGTAACCTGTTAATGGGGCAGAGGGAAAGCTCCAGCCTGGTCTTCAAGTCAAGAAGAACACATCTACTTTGGCTTCTTTGGGGATCCAGCCCCTGGACATCTTGTTTCTTTCTGTCCCTTCCAATACGTTCATGCCTCTTTCTGGTGTCTGGGCACTGGTAATGAGTTTCCCCCTCAGCACTAGGAGCCCCGGCTCAAGATGCTCTTTGCTTACTTTTCTGAAATGCACTGGAGCTTGAGCAACAGAGACTGTCATTAAGTGTTCCTCTCTGGAGAACCTCTCCTCAGATCTCATTACACTTCTCAGGTGCACGCACAGATGCACTTCACTACATGCTCTATATCATTCCCTCATGCTTCCTCTATCTGTGTCTGCCTCTCTCTGTCACACACACATGAACACACGTCAAGAAGCTGTGCAAATGCAAGCTTTCACTCAGACACATCCATCCATGTGGCCATCTGGTAGTTTGATTTGCAACAATCCAATGAATCAAAAATAATAACGGTTCGAAATTAGGTGTTTTGCTAAAGCATGAAAAAACATGAGCGAAAACACACTTCACATCCGTGTTGACTGACAGCATCTGCGTTCATAGCTGGTAAATATGTTAACCTGTTAAGTGGCTGTGTTCCCACCTGGTGCAAAGATCACTTCAAAATCTGATAGAGGAAAAATATATGGAAGCGTGGGTATTTGAGCGCAGGGGATTGATGAGAGGAGGAGGTGGATGGCTTATATAAGGTAGCATCCACTCTTCCCTCTGATGTTCCCTCTGTTCACTCTCCATTCCCCTGGATGCAGTAGGCGGGGAGCTTTTATTGCTGCGCTTGTAGCTGTATGCGTATGTTGCGGGCATGTTAGCATAATATGTATGCCATAAGGAATCCCTCAGATGTTCAGACCCTTTACAATCAACTCTACATACACTGTGGGGGGGGAAAGTGTTTCTGGAAACTGCCTATATGAAAAGGTATGAGCCAATATGCAGGAGTCAGCAGAGTTCTAGTAGTAATGCAGGCATATTTTCCATCTGTCTCTGACACCTTTTAAAGATTCACCAACTTGGATCATAGATCAGGGCCAACTGGATATAAATAACAGAAAACAGGCTCATTGCTGCCAACGTGAAAACAATTGCTATGTGCCATTTGTGATTTATTTACCCACAACTCAATTCCATTTACTTTTTACACTAACTTTTTCAGAATAACCAGTGATGTTTGAGTATTTTATGTAAATAATTGGGTTCTATATTCAAGGATTATAGCCTGTATTATATTTAAACTTTATATAGGTTTGTTTCCAAAATGTCTGCTAAAAAATGCATGTTATTGTTATGTTATAGCCCAATAGGGAAATTGATAAAGTACAACAGAAAAAAACTAAATACTAATAGCTTTGATTCAGTTTTACGAGCCATGTTATATATCTTTCTGGTTTTGTAGAATTGTAGATAACAGTTTAATCAATAAGTAAAACAGGCAACTATTCAGTGAACTCTTTACACACTTTTCTGCATTATAGTTCACAAACTTTGATGAGTAAACGTTGTTTAAACGGCATTATGATATGACTATGGTAGACCAATACGATAAGTAATTGCACTTACAGATGAAGCACTTAATTTTGGACAGTTTGAAACGCAAGGGCAGTGATTGGTAAGTGGTCTGCCCTCGCTCAAGGGAAAGCCTCCAGCTTGACTTGAGACCGCCCCCGTTATAAATACATGTAATTATAATGAAGCCAGCTGCAATGGATCATTGAAAACCTGAAATTGAAAATCTGGCAACGCCCTCTTGGAAAATAGTGGGAGGGCTTGACCTTCCTCGAAACTGGGCGTAGGCAGGAACAGGTAAGCTGGAGTCCGAAATTAAGTGCTTCATCTGTAGTGCCATAACCTTCCTAATCAGTGGGTGGTTTTTATATTATGTTTTGATATGAATAGGAAATCTAATAAATGAATAAACATACACAAGCTTAGATTGGGAACATGCTAATAACATATCCTCATACACCTTTTATTAAAGTAGCTAATTTGTATTTTTTTACGTTGTAATTGACGTGCTTATTTATCTCTTCCCTTACCATTTCCTTCTCACACGCCGTTCTGTCTTGCTCACCTTGTATCTCTATCTGTGTGCTCTCTCTAAGGTGTGTGTGTGTGTGTGTGTGTGTGTGTGTGTGTGTGTGTGTGT